>CAXKVY010014524.1:0-21378 GCA_964058915.1 Tetropium fuscum | reverse complement strand
TCAACATACGCCACGCCATCGATGAAATACAGCCCGATTTGTGCGCCAGAGTCATTGAAAATTGGACTTCTCGTATGCGCGCCACCCAGCGAAGCCGAGGTGGACATTTGACCGATATTATTTTCCATACATAATGCCTTCGAATACTCTTTCAAACAAAAAATAAATTTCATTTATACCTCTCACACAACTTGCTTTATTTCATTTTAAAGATCGAGCGCGCTTATTGGCGGACCCTTTAGATACATATCCCAACAATGCCTGGATGTAATTGGTTTGTGATCAATATGTTTCATAGTAGGTACATATACAAATATGTATCATCTGTCCATTTCAATTCAGATGACATGACCAAAATCGGAACTTCTGATATGAAAAGACATATTTAAAGAATAATACTATGCTAATTAGAAATTTAAATAAGGCCTACATGAAACAATCTCTTACACTTCCTTAACAATACAACACGACCCAAGAACAGCGAAAATGGTATCATCCACATTGCCTATTTCATGGCTTCATTGCCCATTACTTGCTCATTACCCCAAATGTCTGTATCGGCCTGGACCAGCCATCTAAGGGCGAAGAGCTACAACGAAGAGCTGTTTTCCAGAAGTTGGAAGAGCTGTTTTCCAGAAATCTATTCGTTTTCCAAAATACATATTCGTAATCTAGACATCTAACAAAATAAATAATAAATTAAAGGACTCTTATTTTTCCACAAAATTCTTTTATTGCGCTACCGCGGTTTCATGATCAATAATAATCTTTACATCATGAGGCAGCTAGAACTTCATTAGTAAATAGTAAATACCAAGATTTCTTAAAGCTATTTCATATTTAATAATAATATAAACAAACCTTATCGTTGTTTATTCTAATTATCAGAGATACAAAATAATATTTTATGTTTAAATAAATTTAATAAAGATTTCTGAAAAACTAATTGTTCAATTAAAATAAAAAATATTTTTACTGTTCCAAAACTTGAACAAATAAATAATTATAGTAATGGACAAGTAAGACAGGCTATCTGGGTAAACAAATACAGTTAAATAAGGCAGAAAGAATTGCGAAAAAAACGGAAACAAATACCTCATCGGACTCGTTATCGGTATATTTATTTATTTATTTAGCAATACACTACCCAACAGAAATTCCAATTACTGGGCAGGAGATATAAGTATGTACGTAATATAAGATACAATATACAGATATATCAATATAATAAATGTGTTTTATCAATAAAAATATAGTATTGTAAACAAACCCAAAACAAAACAAAATTATAATTTATAATTAATTAAATGAGTTAAATTTTTCATCGCAGCTACATTGCAGTGGAATATATCAAACTGATCTTGAAGATTATTATAATTTTCACACATCTTATAAGGGGTGAGGATTTTTGAATGTTGGTTCTAGGGGTGGGTAAATAAAATAATGAGTTTCGTCTAGAACCCAGCCTTGGTATCCGAAAATTCAATAAACTTAAAATAGTACCACAGTCTGTTATATTGTTTATTAAATTGTAAAGGAATATTTGCTGTGATATAATTCTTCGAGACTCAAGACTCGACAGCGAGTATCTATTTAAAAGTTCACTTTGAGGAAAGCCAATAGCAGGATGACACCATCTTCCTTATAAGACAATGTCTTTAAGAAACGTCTCTGAATTCTCTCTAAATTCTGTGCGTGAATATTATAATGAGACCAAATAACTGAACAATATTCCAATTTGGATCTAACAAAAGATTGGTATAACAGTTTCAGAGTGTGCATGTTGTTAAAGTCATGAGAACACCTTATTATAAATCCGAGTGTCCTAAAGCTTTGGCTGGTAATTGTGTTTATATGATGATTGAAATAGAGTTTACTGTCATAAGTTATACCTAGGTCACGAAATCTTGGTGGGCGGGTAAGGACTGACTCTTCTAAAGTGTAATTAAATTCGATAAGGTGAAGTTTCTTAGAAAATGTTAGAGCATTGCACTTACTTATATTTAATTGTAACTTGTTTAAATTACACCATTTACTAAACCAAGCAATCCTTTACATCATTTACCTTGTTATACAACTTCATATCGTCAGCATATAATAGGCAATTTACGCCAATGTCAACTATAATATCATTAATGAAAATATTAAAAAATAAAAAAAATTTAAAAAAATAAAAAATAACGGCCCTAACACAGAGCCTTGTGGTACACCCGATGTAGATATAAATTCTACAGACTGCTGACCACAGTACTCAATGTAGTGGGGTCTATTCTCGAGATATGATTTAAAAAATAGCAATAAATTTCCTGAAAAACATTTTTTTTGAAATTTTGAATGTAAAATGCTGTGATCGAGTATGTCAAATGCCTTAGTCAAATCAGTGTATAACGTCAACTTGCGAATTAGCGTCTATAGCGTCGGATATATATTGGCTTATACAAAAAAGATTTGTTGAGGTCGATCTTCCCTTAAAAAAGCCATGTTAGTATTCCGTAATGCGATGTTTTACATAAGAAAACGTTCATACAACAAAATTTCAAAACATTTTGAGAAATTATTGACAATCGTTATAGGTCTGTAATTTTCAATATTATTTTTATCGCCTTTTTTGTATATGGGAATTATTTTCGAACACATCAGGAAATACATGTGATTTGAGAGCCAAATTAAATAAAAATGTTGGTGGACTTTTGAACACAGTGGCACAATCGTGTAAAATAAAAGCTGGAATTTTATCAGGGCCCATTGTGTACTTCGGTTTAATTTTTTTAAAGCAGTTAAAACTTCTTGCTCTGTACATTCATTTAATTTGAAAAAATCATTACTTTCATCTACCAAATCGTTCTTGTCCTCGGTTGAACCATTAAGGGTGATATAAGAACTTGAAAAACATTCTGCAAAAGTATTAACCAACTGTTTGTTGCCTACATAATGATTATTCTTGTAATATATATCAGTCAGTAAATTATTACTAGTTTTCTTACTGTTAATGAACTGCCAAAACTTATTAGGATTTATTTTTATATTTTGTCATAACAATATTTTTTATATTCCACTTCAATCTGTTTTTGTTTGTTTCTGTTTGACATATGCTATTAGTAATTTAAACTCCTCATGTGCTAAGAGATCATTGAAGTTTTTAAAGTCACGCCATGCTATGTTTCTATGTTTCAATTTAATGTACTTAATAATATTGGAATTATACCAATGCGGATAGGGCTTGCCTTTAATTACAGTTTTCGGAATTGTTACATTAAAAACTACATATATTGTTTCATAAAATTTTTCAAAAGCTTGATTTACATCCAGAATATTTAATAAGAAATGCCAATCAATATCTGATAAGTTTTGATACAGCTCAACTAAATTAGCTTTACGATAATTATAGTAGGTAATATTATTAGTAGGTAAATAAATATTAGTATTTTATATATATATATATATATATATATATATATATATATATATATATATATATATATATATATATATATATATATATATATATATATATATATATATATATATATATATATATATATATATATATATATATATATATATATATATATATATATATATATATATATATATATATATATATATATATATATATATATATATATATATATATATATATATATATATATATATATATATATATATATATATATATATATATATATATATATATATATATATATATATATATATATATATATATATATATATATATATATATATATATATATATATATATATATATATATATATATATATATATATATATATATATATATATATATATATATATATATATATATATATATATATATATATGTTACTGTGAATGTCCGAAATTAGTGAATGTCAACATTCACTGGTGAATGTCGACAAATACCAAATACCTTGGTGAAAGACCGAACGTTTATTAATTTTATTATCCATTCGAACTTTCACCGGTGTATGTCGACAAACACAGATGGGGTGAATGTCGGGAACGACAGGTCGTAACTTGCTTTTGGGCGGTTCCTGCACCTTCTTGTTGGCTTTGGCCACTATGACCAGGTCTTACGAAAATTCGTGAGAGAGAATTTGAATTTCGCAAATGCGATCTGGAAAATTGAAATTTCCCGCTGAACCTGCATTCCTTTTATACCCCCAACAACACCCAATTATAGAGTATAGACGGGCATTCTTGATTTCTGACGAATTCTCACGATTTTTCATTGCCGTTTTAAAGAATTTTAGTACTTTAGTACGGCTTTTAAATAGTACGGCTTTTAATTTTTAATAAATCATACAGATATCCAACAGACCCATGTAAAGGTCGGTACATTTGGATCCGTATAGTCACGTACCTAATTTTCGCTATCATTTCAATCAAGGTTACGTTTTATACCACACATTTCAACAACCTGCTGCTTCGGTAGAATTAACCGGAATCCAGAGTGCATGGGTAGGTATACATCCTTGAACATGAATTTTAAAAAGTACATGCAATATATAAAATTACAGTGTTTAAAAATCAATTATGTTGTAATACTTATGAACACTTTTTTCTCCCAGTTTTAAAATTCAATCAAGTAATTGGTGATTTGAGATGAGATAATTTAAGCGTGGCTACAGGCATAAATCCTCGTGGTATGTATTTTAGCTACATTGTTACAGCGATCCAATAAACAGCATTTCCGTATAAAATTGCAGGAACTTTCATTCAAATATACCTTCTCCATTCTCATAGAGCCAAAAATCCCGTTTCGCTTATAGGGTTAAGTAGCCTAAGAGTACGCACCTAATATGTTTTTATTGGTAATAAGCAAATTATTACTGTATGAACAAAAACTTGTTTTTAAACATTTTACATGTTCGTACTCTTGAGAATGGCTTGTCCTAAGAGTACGCAGGTGCATTCTTAAGAGTGCGCATGTGCAAACTAAGTACAGAAATCGCAAAAAAATTGACAGCTTGAATAAAAAGTGCACTTTTCGTGCCACCAGTGGCTGCAGTTAAAACATTCATTCCAGTCTTCATCGGCTGGGTCCCTAAACTGCTCATTGCGCCCGGGGCAAAAAATATCTTCGGCATCATCTTTGTTATATGATGTTGAAGGTTGGTGTCTGTAGTGAATTTCACTTTTTTATTTATTTTTTTATTGGTAATGTCTTTGAAGGATAGTCTTTAAGTTGTATTTTTTTCTTAACTGACTTTGTTTTTTGCGCTGCCCTTGTTTCTTTCCTTAAAGGGACTGCTTGTGAGAATTTCGGACTTTTGTGCCTTTCGCTTTCGTATGCCAGAAAATTCCATTTTTGGCAAAGGTTTAATTTGGTACGGAGATACAACGGAAGAAGACTGACTATCTGCAGAACCTGACATAATGCCTTTATCACTGATAACGTTTTTATTTTTAACGTCGTTGACAAGTAAAATGATTTTAAGGTCCATGATGTTTACTTTATCCATGTTGACTGTGACTGGCGGTTCATATTCTTTGTCCAGTTTCTCATATTCTTCATTTGTCTTATTCTTCTATCACTTACAGCCGAAGGAGCAAAATCCTCGTCCCCAAAAATATCCGATTCCAGTGGACGAAAATGAATTTATTGCCTTTTCTATATTGGCAACCTTATAATAGGCCATACGAAACAACCCGGATACTTCCGACTGCGTTATAACCTTTACCGGATTAGAAACAAGCCAATTGTCACAAAACTGAGAATAGGACGACTTGAGTGGGCCAAGAAATCCTTCATCCAGGGCTTGGAGGCGATGACTGGAATGGGGAGGAAGTGACAAGAGGTGTATATAATTATCACCACAGTAGTTCACTATGTTAAGAGTGCGACGGGAAACATGATTATCAAACAACAACAGGATGGGTTCTTCTTGACTGGGCTTAGCATGCTTTTTAAAATATTGAATCCATACAAAAAATAGATCAGAATTAATAAATCCCGAGTCCGATACCATTTTTAGGGTTCCACTAGGGGCATCTTTGTAAAGGTCTTCTCGTACTCTTTTCCTGGGAAAAATTAATGCAGGAGGTATATAATCTCCGCCGGCGCTAAAACAACAAACCGCAGTAATTAACTGGCCACGTTCTGCACTAGTAACTTTCCCGACCAGCTTCTTCCCTTTTTTGGTAACAATTTTGGGTAATTTATTTGGCACCGTGCTCAAGCCGGTCTCGTCCATATTAAAAGCACTGCTTGGAGGAAAGTTGTATTTTCATACAAGGATTTTAGGTTTTTAAAAAATGTTTCAACTTATGGCCGATTAAATCCCCCATGATGAATTAAATGATTCTCCCCATAGAGCATTTTTCTGGCTGACGTAGACTCATTTTATGTCTTATGCAAAAGTTTCTTAGCCATTTGTCACCGGCAGTTATTTTATTATTAGCAAGCTTGTTATTGGTCGCGTATTCAAATGCAAACCGCCGAGGGTCTTTTTTAGTTAGCCCATAAAACCTTTGATCCATTTCCCTTACATATTCCGCTAACCGCGCTTCCATTTCTCGAGAGTCGCCTCATTAATGTTCAATTCTCTGGCTTTTGTCTCTTAGATTTGTCACCGGCAGTTATTTTATTATTAGCAAGCTTGTTATTGGTCGCGTATTCAAATGCAAACCGCCGAGGGTCTTTTTTAGTTAGCCCATAAAACCTTTGATCCATTTCCCTTACATATTCCGCTAACCGCGCTTCCATTTCTCGAGAGTCGCCTCATTAATGTTCAATTCTCTGGCTTTTGTCTCTTAGATTTGTCTCTTAGATTTACCATTATGCTTGCGTACTCTTGAGAAATGAATTCATCCAAGAAATCTAACCTAAAATATATGAAGCTGTTGCAAATAATTGGAAGAAAATACGTTAATATGGATAAAAAACGTGCTTTTTTTCTTTAGAAAGACACTGTATTACTGTATTGCTTACTTACCAGTGCAAAGATAATTTAAACACATCAAAACTTTTGCCTTTTTGTGGCGCGTAAACTTAACGACCGCCCAAATTATTACTGAGACGTGAAACTGCTGGTTGAAGGTCAACCAAACAGATGGCGCCTTGTATACCTTTTAAGTTTGATAATAGACGTCAGCACGTGTTTAACCTATATATTTTTATTGTTAAATGTAGTGGTTACGGAGTCTTGGGCGGGAGCGTACTCTTAGGCTACTTTACCCTATGCTTTGCCAACTTAAAAAAACCTCCGGAGCTCGAAAGTACTGCCCTAATATAACAACTTTTTCGAGGTTGGAAAATTTAGAGTTTTTTAAACAAATTTCCACTCCATTATTTCATAGCAACAGTTCTAAACTTTTCAAAATAATTTACATATGAATTATTATCTATTACATTCATTGTGCATCATGTAGTATTATCAACTATATATTTAAACAAAAGCATAATAAATAATAATTGTTTTTTTAAATTTAATTTTGTATAAATTTTTATTTTTATTTAATTTTAATTAAATGTTGTATAATTTTTTAAATTTTGTATCTGAGGTTTTCAACGCTAGATTCAGGATATTTAAATAATTTAGTATTTAACTAAAATTAACAAATTTTTTATTTTCTGCTTGCAAATTGTTGTTGTAATTCTATCTCACCTAAATTCACGGTTTTGTGCTCTGAAAAGCGTTGCAGATGATTTTAATTTTCTAACCGGTAGTTTACAAGTGTTTTCTATAGAAAACATAAAACGGCATGCCACTGATTTAACTTTAAAATATGATCAAGATTTAGATGCTTTCGAATTTGCTAACGATATTGACAGTTTTATGTTGCAAGCATCTCCTCACATTGAAATCTTAGAGACTAATATTTCATCAAGAAGTTTTAAAATTTATTAGAAAGAATGAGTGGGAATCTGTATATCCAAATATTGATATTGCCCTTAAAGTGTTTCTTACCTTGACAGTCACTGCAGCTTCATGTGAAAGATCATTTTTAGTAAATTAAAGTTATTAAAAATTATTTAAGATCATCGACTGGGCAGGACAGGCTTACTAATATGACCATTTTAAGTATAGAAAGAAAATTATCCTCATCTATAGATTTATAGATTTTTAACGAAGTAATTGATGACTAGTTTAAAAGCGAGCAGAGTGCAATTTTAGGTTTTTTTTAAATACCTACCTGTTTTTCTATAATTGTGATCTTTGTTATTTTACCTAGTACCTAGGTATTCCTTTATTTTACCTTTTTTGCTGTTATATATCAAATTTGTTCCTTTTTTTTGTATTTCATGTTACTATTTTATATTTTAATGCACAATTACAAGAACTTTGCTCCTTGTACCTCTATAGCCCAAAAATAATTGTTATTTTAAATAGGTTGTTTTTAACTGTTGTTTACCTATAAATTTTATATTGGTGCGCTAATTTTTATAGCCCTGGCCGCGGGCGCTATATTCCTAGTTACGGCACTGGTATTAATTTATAGAGAAATATGCCGTGATCTATGAAAAGAAGACAAATAACTTATTATTATAATTAAAGTAGCTATGAAAGTTTTAAAATTATTGCAGAAATATTAATAATCACATCACAATCAAGAATCTTAATAAATAAATTGGTAATTATCAAACTTATCTTAAATGTTCAAATTGTATAGCCTGTATAGTATTTATTCAATGATACAAGTCCTAGTTGCGAAACATGTCATGCTGGTAGTTGCAATTGGAACTTAACTGTTAGATTGACGTTTGAATGAACATATTACAATTAAATCAGTGCCATAAATTACAAGTAGTGTTACATCAACCGATTATCTCGCTAAAAATGAACGTGAATAACCATCGTGTAGAATTTTCCATTCTCGGCAACCTTCACACAAAAAAATAACCATGCATCTAACGATTGCAATTTTAAGAAGTTTGTATCAAGTTTGTTACCTCAATGATGGATCGGTTGCGGCTTCACTAAAGCTAGGCGAGTCACGATAGCGTAATCATATGCAAATGGTATTCTCGTAGCTGTAGCACCTCGACTAGGAAAATCATTGATCAGCACGGTCTAAGACCGGAGATCAGAGTTTAACGCCACTCAAAGTCAACTTAGGAATTAATCGTCGATTTGCATCTACAATATCGTGTGTGTTTAGATAATATTCTCCATATCATTTATAACTAGCCATTTTCACTTCAAACGTGTTACATTTATAATAATAATGTATAAAATTGTTTCTTAGTTTTAACGTTGGTTGAAGGTACGAGTCTTTCATTCAACGGTTTTAATTAATTATATAGGTAAGTACCTATATAAGAATAGCCGTAATTTATAAAATAGAGCAAGTGATTGTCTGTAAAACACGTATATTAACACATATTATTCAAAGAGTAATTAATGATACCCATTATTAACGTATGGTAACGCTTACGTAACGAGCCTAATGCGAGTGGCGCAAATCGCCCGAGTTAATATTGGCAATTATTTGAATGTTGAATACTATGACTTGTCCACGACCAATATACTCTTTTTATTTTTATGAGAGTTATTTTTTCAGTTGGTAATGCGTTTTTAGGGAAAAGGCACAAAAATCATTTCAATATATATATATATATATATATATATATATATATATATATATATATATATATATATATATATATATATATATATATATATATATATATATATATATATATATATATATATATATATATATATATATATATATATATATATTTTATATATATATATATTTTATATATATATATATATATATATATATATATATATATATATTTTATATATATATATATATATATATTATATATATATATATATATATATATATATATATATATATATATATATATATATATATATATATATATATATATATATATATATATAAAATATATATATAAATTATATATATATATATATATATATATATATATATATATATATATATATATATATATATATATATATATATATATATAAAATATATATATATATATATATATATATATATATATATATATATATATATATTGATACACGAATATCTAGAGCCTATAAATAAATGGTTAAAAAATAGTAAATATACCAAATTATGAATTGAAGACATAAGTCGATAAAGGGTCATGTCACATTTTTTGAAAATAATAGGTACTTTTTGCAATTTTTGAACTTTCCTGGTATAGGTCTAACCTGCTAATGATAATAAATCCTAGATGATAATAAATCCTAGATGTTTCGAAGACACTTTTTGATGAGAAATGTGCTGTCACACATAAAATAAAAATGTTTAGTGGATAAAGGTGTTTTGTTACATTTTTGAAAATATTTTCCCATATTTACATATTTTTTACATAATATTTACATTGGCTTTTCATTCCCAAAAAGTGTAGATACCTACTTTTAGACAGATAGACTAGATAAACAAATATCCTCCGTTGACAGGAAAACATGTTTTGTGTTATCCACATCTAAGGGCTGTTATTTAAGGCAAATGTGGTTATATAACGTTTGTATTCACTGTGTCATTTAGGCCACAAGTTATATTTTTTTAACTGGACTTAAGATATTGCCAATAGAGGCAATAATCGGTGGCGTAGCCAGAATTTCGATTTAGGGGGATGGGGGGGAAGGGGGTTGGAGAACTAAACATGATGATTTCAGGAGGGACTCCCGCCTGGCTACGCCACTGGCAGTATTTAAATAGCTACGTGTCTGTTACGATTTTGCAAATTACTCGTAGAAGAGGATCCTGAAGTAGACCATTTATTAATTTGGTCCGACTAATATGGAGGGCAAAATAAAAACTTGTATATGCTTTGCCTTTAACACTACTTAATACTAAAGTTTTTTACAGTACTCAAGCATAGTTCCCCGTGGTTGGACACAGCTTTCTTGATTCCGATAGAGCTTCGGACGCATCGCAGATAATCATTAAATCCGCGAAAGAAAAAAGCACAAAAACACATTTTCAGTTGTTTAAACAAAACACAATCAATAATTTTCTTCATTGTATGAGTTTGTATCTTTTATCCATCACGAAACTTATCACAGATCGAGTTTAAAGTTTGTGGATAAAGGTGTTATGTACACAAAAATCTAGTTCCAATACAAAACGCATTTTGTTAATTTACTCAAAATTTACTAAAATTGCGACATGACACATTTATCCACTTATGTCTTCAATTAATATAAAATTTATGATCAATCTATATCGTACCAATTATGGTAACAGTGCACTCATGCACGTATCGCTACAGATCGCATATACTACACGAAACGCCAACCGACTACGTATCTGATTGGTCCGTATCTAATTACTTGATATCTAAGTTATTTATCGGCGCAAAATTTTATATTTATCATATTTGCAATAGACAAGTCGCAACAAAATTTATCTAATATCAAGCATGTATAAACTATGTTTATATTAAAAGATTAATGCGACAGCATCGTCATAAAACGGCTTCGAGAATATAACTCTCGAAGAAAAACTAAAATGTAAGAACGACGCTTATTTGAAATTTAGAAATTAGTCAACAAGAGGTACAGCTTATAATTCAAAATTAAACAATATATATTATAAATTATAGAGTTTAAACGTAATGCTAAATAAATATATAAATAGCCATTCATATGATTGGTCAGATTATGTAACAATAAAGCCAGTAGTTAGTATCAAAGGAAGTTCAACTGTTTGATTTGGTAGCACATCCGTGGTATCGGATAATAATGCAAAGAGTTCAGTTATAGCGTTCGAAGTAGAAACAGCTAGCTAAGTTTCCATTTATAATATTGTAGAAATTTAATAGTTATAAGTAAATTAAATTCAATAAAATAGTGCAACGTCAGTAGGATCCCAAAGGGAAACATTTTTGTTAATTTTATTTTGTTAAGTTAATTTAACCACGATATTAAGTGATTTTTGTCGAAAATACGACATAACAAGTGTAGCGTCCCCAGGTAACATTACTGGGATATAGACGAGTGTGGCAAGCAGACCAAGAAAAGCAATATTAAAATACAAAAGCTGTGAGTAAAGAGTCTGACGATTTTCAATTTGGTAAGATCCAGATCCATAATAAATCAACAAGCGTATCACCAAGAATAGCAGCATTCCGATGTACGGCAGAGTTCATGTAGATGGCAGCAGGCGTGTAAAAGAAGTTAGAAGCATTCTAAAAGTCTAGCAGCGTTCCAATAGAGGGCAGCAGCAGACTCCAGCATCAGTGTAAACAAACCAGTTTTGTGAAAATACTGACTAGTGTTGTGATTCGAAAGCAAAAAGGATTAATATAAATTTTACAAGGTAATAACCATCTAAAACATATTTAATTTTAAGTAAACATTGTTCCAGAAACTTAGTCCCATGCTATTAGAATAAGTTACGTAGGTTTTGGCGTAGGATAGTTAGAAGGTTTAAAAAATTTCATTTTTTACTATTTTGCATTATAATTCGCATTAATATTTCTGCTTCCATGTGCACTATAATTTGCATATATATACACTGAGCTCGTAAAGTTTGGAATAAATTCAATTAATCGTTATTGAAGGATTTTCACAGGAAATCCTCGGACACGTCAACCTTATTTTATAAAATGTCACTTTTTTCAGCCATCGATTTTTTTTTTGTTTTGTTCGTTTTTGAGCTATGACGTCATCGACAATTTTTTTAAATGACAACCCATATTTTTTTCACGGATTTCGATAGAGCACATTTTTCTGAGTGCGAATATGTGCGAATATGAAAAGGTACTATGAAAACATAGTACCTTTAACATTAAAGTTTTCGAGATATTCGGTTGCAAAGTTTATAAAATGTACCATGGCACCATGCATAAGCTATCGGGCGGGTCAAGATTTTTAATAGCTTATTGATTCTAATAGCTTATAGCTTATTACATTTTAAAAGATTAAGGAGTAATATTATTTATTTTGGTAGCTTATCGAACATTTTGAAAGATTTGGGAGTAATCTGTTTAATTTTTTAACAACAATTTAAACAAATAAAAAAATATTTTAACAAATAAATGATAAATAATTAAAGTAAAAAATAAAATCAGAGTAAATTTTCAAAGTGACCTCCATTCACTTCCTGGCAATATCCCATCCGCCACTGAAACTCCTGCAGAACCTTACCAACAGTATCGGGTTGAATGGTTCGAATTTCATTGCGAATTCTGTCCTTTAATTCTTCGATGGTATTTGGTCTATTGAAATAGACTTTGCTCTTTAAATAGCCCCATAAAAAGTAGTCTAGGGGAGTGAGATCTGGAGATCTAGGGGGCCATTCGATAGTTCCCCTGCGACCAATCCAATGGTTAGGAAATACATGGTTTAAATAATCGCGAACGATCACTGCAAAATGGGGTGGTGCACCGTCTTGTTGGTACCATATCGTGTGATGGGGCAGATCTGGATCTACGTCATTTGGGTAAAGTACCGCAAGTGCAGGGACTAAGTCGTCTCTTCAAAATTCTAAATATATTTCACCTGTTAATACGCCTTCAAAGAAAAATGGGCCCAAAATACGATTACCTACAATACCAGCCCAAACGTTAACTTTTTGTGGAAACTGACTACGAGTTTCCATTTTCCAGTGTGGATTTTCAGGAGACCAATATCTACAGTTTTGCCGGTTAACTGTGCCGTCGAGATAAAAGGTAGCCTCATCAGAAAAAGCAATATTGCGTAAAAATCCGTCGTCATCAATCAGGCGTTGCAACATGGTTTGGCAAAACTGTAACCTACGGTCAGGATCATCTTCGTTTAACTCTTGGACCAAAACCACTTTATACGGATGCCATTTGTTCAATTTCAAATATTTCAAGACGGAGCTTTGAACTATTCCGTTGTTTGCCGCCACTTGGCGGGTGGGTAAATGGGGATTTTCTTGAAGCTCTAGTAGAACATTCAATTTAACATCTTGTTGCACTGGTGGACGACCCGTTCTAGGGCGATCTCTCGTATGACCCACTTCTAAAAACTTTTGTTCTATTTTGCTAACGGTGGACTGTGTAATTGGTTCTCTGTTTGGATATTTGTTGTTAAATAAACGGCAAACTTCTACTTGTGTGCGAGCTCTGTCCCCGTAACCGATCATCATCAAAATTTCGATTCTTTCCCTTTCACTCAAACGACGGACCATTTTTAAATAAAATGAATTATGATGGAATAATGATTAATCAACTTACTTAATGATATTATTCAACTGATTAAAACACAAACTTGCGAGGAAAAACTTCAAAATTGTGACAACTGTCAAAACTGTTGTTTTTCCTGCGCTTTCTTGATAAATGATTAGCATTTGGTCATCGCTTGTATAATTCATTCTTAAAACTTTGCAACCGAATATCTCGAACACTTTAATGTTAAAGGTACTATGTTTTTGACATATTCGCACTCAGAAAAATGTGCTCTATCGAAATCCGTGAAAAAAAAATATGGGTTGTCATTTAAAAAAATTGTCGATGACGTCATAGCTCAAAAACGAACAAAACAAAAAAAAATCGATGGCTGAAAAAAGTGACATTTTATAAAATAAGGTTGACGTGTGTATATATATATATATATATATATATATATATATATATATATATATATATATATATATATATATATATATATATATATATATATATATATATATATATATATATATATATATATATATATATATATATATATATATATATATATATATATATATATATATATATATATATATATATATATATATATATATATATATATATATATATATATATATATGTATATATATGTATATATATATATATATATATATATATATATATATATATATATATATATATATATATATCTATATATATATATATATATATATATATATATATATATATATATATATATATATATATATATATATATATATATATATATATATATATAATTGTCATAGTGACAATCATATTTCCATTTATATAAAAATAAACTTAGTCCTATACAACTTCTGCATTATTATTCTTAACTCAATCTTTTCAGGGCATAATTTAAAGTCTATAATTAATAAATATTTTTAAATTTCAATTTCTGACAACACAAAGTAATAAGTATCATAGATCCATTCACCATTTTAAAATAATTCCAAATTTCAAGTTAAAACATTATGACATAAATAGAGGCCTAATTGAACCCCCTATTATTGACCATAGAGGTGAGGACTCGTGCTTATACGTTTATAAAAATTAACATATTAAGTATGCTAATAAAACATGTTGAGTTATAAGCCGTATACCTCCTCTAATAAGAGATATAACGAAGTGAACAAGAAATGAGAATGTTGAGGATAGATCAAGCTAAGACCTGATTTCAAGTGTGATATGTTACGGTTGCTAGTATATAGTATATAGTATAGAGTGTTACTAATTTTCGAAACAATGCATTACATGTTTATTATACCCGATATAAAACGCACTATTTTATTTTTTATTTTGTGCATCTATATTTGTACCTTTCAGTATAAACATTTAAGTAAGGCCGCTAAATGAATCACCACTGTATTTTTGTGTTACGTATGCGTTTATACATTCAAGGCTTTTTTCATAATACTTTATTGATTTCATTGTACGCACGCAAAATAAAACATTTTACATCGTGTGTACAGTCTATAAATAGACTTTTTATCTCTATTAAGTTCATTGTAGTCTATTAATATATGTAATTGAGTGTGTGTTCATGTGTCATTGGCGTAGAAAATATCATATTATTTTAAATATATTTATTGTAGAAAGATCTTATTCTAAGATCTTATTGTCGAAAAAAAATAAACAAAGATTTTATAAAATCTTAAAGCATATTGTGGTTCTGTAGCATAGATGCGCAACATTACATTAACGTGTACAGTATGGGTCGTCATAAAACGGCCGTGCTCGGAAATGGCAAAATCAACAATAACAGTCGATAATATTTAAAAAAAAAAAAAGCAGCCATGTGCATCCCCTCATCCACAAGGTATAAGGCTGTATCGATGGGCCCCCAATCAGAACATGTAAGAACCTATTAAATTAAATTATTGTCAACTGTTGAATAAAGGCTCTCGACTCCACTGTCGATATGTAGATGGCGTTTATTCTCAATTTTCTCAAGCAGATGGATAGAGTATAATATCGAAGGGGAGGGAAGTGGGTGAGGGGCGTTTTAAGTCGGCGGTGCAACCAGATGTTTGCCACACTGCCGCCGAAATTTGAGCGAAGGAATTCAACGCGGCTACAAAGTAGGCCAAGATTCTCTTCCCTGGCTTTTTAATCAAAAATAGTAAATAGGAATATGATTTTTTTAAAGAAATATAGGTAATATTTACACTTTATACTTACCTAAATTGTTAAAGTAGGTCTTCTTAGAAGGAAGTGTACAATGAAAGCGGTAATAGTTCAGTTTATTTGCGAGAAATAGTTGGTTGTACAATGCCGTCAGAAACTAGAGTGCAAAAAGAAATATCTAAATGGTAACAATTATTATTTAATATCATAAGTTATCGTTTAAGATATTTCTTTACAGTATGAGTCGACATACAAACGGCCATACTCGATAATGTATTTCAACTCTAGAATTCTAACAATGCCGGTAATTTATTTTATTTTTTCTGAATTATAGTTACACAAATACTGCAATTTTCAACCACCACTAATACATACGATACAACTAATACTCATAAAACATAATATTGCCTTATATACCAAAACTATCAGAAAATATTGCAAACATTTTATATTTATTTATAACATATGATATTCACACTGCACGCAAAAATACAAACAACTTGAAATTCCTTTACACAACATTAAAAGACAAAAATCCACTTGAAAAAACTACACACTGTATATACGAAATTCCATGTAAACAATGTGATGAAGTCTACATTGGTCAAACAATGCAACTTCGTAAAGAACGTTTAAAAGGTCACAAATATTCAGCTAATATTACAGCTCTTAAAAAACTTTCTAAAGAAACAGGTCATCAATTTAACTACGAAAATACTAAAGTTATTAATAAAGAACAAAATTATAAAACACGGCTAATTATGGATTCAATTTATATACAAAAAAATCCTAATTCATGTAATAACAAAAAAGATACAGAACATCTTTCTACAATCTACAATTTGTTAATATAAAAATATTAAATAAATTAACAAAAAACATGGCCCATGGGAAAAAGGCCAAAAATGGGTACGGATACGTTCAGTAATATTATCAGTCGTTTTATACCATCCCACGATAAACCTTCTAAAAATAAATATAACAAAGAAATATATATATATATATATATATATATATATATATATATATATATATATATATATATATATATATATATATATATATATATATATATATATATATATATATATATACACTGAGCTCGTAAAGTTTGGAATAAATTCAATTAATCGTTATTGAAGGATTTTCACAGGAAATCCTCGGACACGTCAACTTTATTTTATAAAATGTCACTTTTTTCAGCCATCGATTTTTTTTTTGTTTTGTTCGTTTTTGAGCTATGACGCCATCGACAATTTTTTTAAATGACAACCCATATTTTTTTTCACGGATTTCGATAGAGCACATTTTTCTGAGTGCGAATATGTCAAAAACATAGTACCTTTAACATTAAAGTGTTCGAGATATTCGGTTGCAAAGTTTTAAGAATGAATTATACAAGCGATGACCAAATGCTAATCATTTATCAAGAAAGCCCAGGAAAAACAACAGTTTTGACAGTTGTCACAATTTTGAAGTTTTTCCTCGCAAGTTTGTGTTTTAATCAGTTGAATAATATCATTAAGTAAGTTGATTAATCATTATTCCATCATAATTCATTTTATTTAAAAATGGTCCGTCGTTTGAGTGAAAGGGAAAGAATCGAAATTTTGATGATGATCGGTTACGGGGACAGAGCTCGCACACAAGTAGAAGTTTGCCGTTTATTTAACAACAAATATCCAAACAGAGAACCAATTACACAGTCCACCGTTAGCAAAATAGAACAAAAGTTTTTAGAAGTGGGTCATACGAGAGATCGCCCTAGAACGGGTCGTCCACCAGTGCAACAAGATGTTAAATTGAATGTTCTACTAGAGCTTCAAGAAAATCCCCATTTACCCACCCGCCAAGTGGCGGCAAACAACGGAATAGTTCAAAGCTCCGTCTTGAAATATTTGAAATTGAACAAATGGCATCCGTATAAAGTGGTTTTGGTCCAAGAGTTAAACGAAGATGATCCTGACCGTAGGTTACAGTTTTGCCAAACCATGTTGCAACGCCTGATTGATGACGACGGATTTTTACGCAATATTGTTTTTTCTGATGAGGCTACCTTTTATCTCGACGGCACAGTTAACCGGCAAAACTGTAGATATTGGTCTCCTGAAAATCCACACTGGAAAAAGGAAACTCGTAGTCAGTTTCCACAAAAAGTTAACGTTTGGGCTGGTATTGTAGGTAATCGTATTTTGGGCCCATTTTTCTTTGAAGGCGTATTAACAGGTGAAATATATTTAGAATTTTTAAGAGACGACTTAGTCCCTGCACTTGCGGTACTTTACCCAAATGACGTAGATCCAGATCTGCCCCATCACACGATATGGTACCAACAAGACGGTGCACCACCCCATTTTGCAGTGATCGTTCGCGATTATTTAAACCATGTATTTCCTAACCATTGGATTGGTCGCAGGGGAACTATCGAATGGCCCCCTAGATCTCCAGATCTCACTCCCCTAGACTACTTTTTATGGGGCTATTTAAAGAGCAAAGTCTATTTCAATAGACCAAATACCATCGAAGAATTAAAGGACAGAATTCGCAATGAAATTCGAACCATTCAACCCGATACTGTTGGTAAGGTTCTGCAGGAGTTTCAGTGGCGGATGGGATATTGCCAGGAAGTGAATGGAGGTCACTTTGAAAATTTACTCTGATTTTATTTTTTACTTTAATTATTTATCATTTATTTGTTAAAATATTTTTTTATTTGTTTAAATTGTTGTTAAAAAATTAAACAGATTACTCCCAAATCTTTCAAAATGTTCGATAAGCTACCAAAATAAATAATATTACTCCTTATTCTTTTAAAATGTAATAAGCTATAAGCTATTAGAATCAATAAGCTATTAAAAATCTTAACCCGCCCGATAGCTTATGCATGGTGCCATGGTACATTTTATAAACTTTGCAACCGAATATCTCGAAAACTTTAATGTTAAAGGTACTATGTTTTTGACATATTCGCACTCAGAAAAATGTGCTCTATCGAAATCCGTGAAAAAAAATATGGGTTGTCATTTAAAAAAATTGTCGATGACGTCATAGCTCAAAAACGAACAAAACAAAAAAAAATCGATGGCTGAAAAAAGTGACATTTTATAAAATAAGGTTGACGTGTCCGAGGATTTCCTGTGAAAATCCTTCAATAACGATTAATTGAATTTATTCCAAACTTTACGAGCTCAGTGTATATATATATATATTTTGTGAAAAGTAATCTTGGGTTTGTAGCATTTCATTACATAGAAATAAGCAATTTATTTCTATAATAATTGCTTATTTCTATGTAATGAAATGCTACAAACCCAAGATTACTTTTCACAAAATAAATATGAATAGCAAAGAATTTCAAAGCTAATATATATATATATATATATATATATATATATATATATATATATATATATATATATATATATATATATATATATATATATATATATATATATATATACATTTTTTACTCACATTTTTCATTCAATTAAAAACATAACGTAGCGAAACATAAAACGAGCGGCTTTATGTGAATCGGCCCATCCCGTACGAGGCTATAGCCGACCCTAGAGCAAAAATTTGTCTTATAGATAGGAGGCGACTGAGCGGTATCATCGCTCTTTAACCCTAATATCTCTGTAGGCCGAGACCGCCTCGCGCGTTTCACGTGACCCTTCCACAAATATGATCAGTGTCACGTGAAGTTACGTAGCCTTGTCCGGCGGGTCGAACTCTCTATACTGCAGGTCGAGATTTTCGACGAAAGCTTCCGCCTTTTCTCGTCGGGTGTAGACAAGTCGTCTCTTGAGGTGGATTGGAGGCATCGGTTTTTGGGGTAGACCTCAGGGCTCGCTGCACTTTCCATATACTGTTATCCTGGGGATGTAGGGACTCCAGATGGAGCTGCCATCTTTCATCTCGGTACTCTTGATCTTTCATCTCTTTGCTCCTGGAGGGCAGCCTTGACTCTCTGGTTGAGTTGGTTGACCAAGTGGTTATCCGCTGGGTCCTCTGTCCGCGTTTCTTTGCTCTTCTGCGGTCCCTGATTAGCTGCTTGGTCTCTTTCTCCGGTTTGGTCTCCTTCCCGTCTTACGGTGGTTTCCGTTGTGCTGGCACCTAACGCTGCCGCTATGCATTCCTCGAGGTGGGCGATGGCTACTTCTACTGCAGGTTCCTCCTCGATTCTGGGTACTTCAACTTACTTCTGGGTACTTTACAGATGGGCTTGGAATTTCGGCTAGTCAGTCCTTTTCTTGGTGAACCATTCATCGTTGTCGTGTTATGCTCAGGTGGAACAGGATGGGGTCGTGGTCTGAGGATCCCTCCACGTCAGCACGTTCAGCACGTCTCCGTGAGAGGAGAAGTGGGTAGGTTCCGGAGGTCCCAGCGCCAGGATGTTGTGGTGCTCCAGGTATCTTCGTAGCTGGCGTTCTCTTTGGTTGGTGTTTGCGCTATTCCAGTCCGTTGTTTTCGCGTTCAGGTCATGACCGCAGGTGATGACGGCTTCCATATTGTCCGTGGTGAGTGCCAGACCTGTAGTTGGCGGGGTAGCTTCCTCCGCAATTGGCGCACCTCGCTGGCAGCTCTCGTGTCTTTTTACATTGAGAAGTGCGATGATATTCTCCGCATTTCACGCACCTGGGCTTGGCCGTGCAGTTCCTTTGGGAGTGCCCATACTTTTGACAACGGTACCACTGCCCGACCTCTTTAGGTGCTAGCGAGCGCCTTTCCCCTCTGACGACGAGTTGGCAGCGTCGGGACACCTCCAGGATCTAAATGCTCCACTCTAAATGTAGTCCATCTCTGTATATGTAGTTCAGCCAATATCGAAAAATTTCATCGTCATAAGCAAATTTCGTTATATGCGACGCGACGGAGCCTAATTAAAATAACACAATTTTATAAATATATACAGAATATAAATCAGAATAGCAGAACGATTTCTTGCCAGAGGAAAAATTTTCCATAATAACTATATTGAAGAACTATTTAGGACTATAACTATATAGAACTATAATCATTTAGAATAATATACAAAAGTGCAACTACTGTTAAGAAGCGGCGCCAATATTCTTGGCTATAGTTGTCACCTCGTTAAGAGGGGGCCGAG
>CAXKVY010014523.1:0-22173 GCA_964058915.1 Tetropium fuscum | reverse complement strand
GTCCTTTGTTTATTATTTAGAGAATTCTAAGAAGGTCCACATTTAATGGGTAATTCATCTTTCTTTATGTGCTCTGCTAAGTTCAAATTCATTTCGAAAGTTAGTAACAAGCAGATGTGTGACGCTGAGTAAAATATCTGTCCAAAGTAAAAGTAAAATATCTGAAACCAATTGTCCTATTGAAAAATGAACAGGGTCTACTCATAAAGCGGCACGAAAAGAGTTGACCATAAATAATTGTTATTCCTCAGTTGTCCGTTAGAAGTGTCACTTAATTTATTTAATAGTTTCCGGGTATGGGCATAATAGTTAATAGTTTAATAATAATAGTAATAATAGTTTCCGGGTATGGGCAAAATGGCCAAACAGCTAACTAATTAATGCAGAGAGAGTATCTCAGAAATGTCATGTAAAATGTTTAGTTCATTTTTTGCAACCAGATGTCGTTAGCGTACGGGGATAGTTTCCTAAGATTATGTAAGGGGTAAAGTAGGTCCCGTAGGATTGGTGGGGATTTCACCCCCGGTTAGTGGTATTACTTAAAGGGGATGATAGATCGGCTTTGGTCTCGCCCAGCGAGGATTGGAGCAACAATCTTAGTCAAAATTATTCAGTTTCCGGCAGGTTTTCAGATAGTAAATTCGGGTTTTAAGTCAAATAGTTTAATAAGCGGAAAGTCACTCAAAATTGTTCTATTAGAGTCAGGTCTACTTTACCTACTTAAGTGATTAGCTTTGTTTGTCATATGGATAGATATGTTATTTGCGCGACGCATCTGGTTAAGTATCCTAATTTATAGCTTGTTTAGTGTACATGTTTTCTTGTCAGCTTAATTTATTCTGTTAAACATTAAATATATATCTTGGTTTGAAGTTATTGGAATTAATCTCTTGACCAACGAAATTCAATATTATCCGACAAAGTTAGTTCGTGAATCTTAGTGATGATGTGAGGTTTTAGCCATACAGGATTAACATCGACATCATGAGAGTATATGAGGTAAGCTAAATCTCTATGTATCAATATTAAGATTTCCCCTTCTAACTTTAAAGTATACGCGACGAACCCAGGACTATGAGACCATGTGTGTATATATTTATGTATATATACATATTCTTGCCAACCCAACACGCTCCCTTTCATTTTAACATCGTCCAATCTGAGAAAAACCCCAGTGGTTAGATAAATAAGAAACAGTAGCGGGTCTAATATGGCCTCCACCACATCATCTATAACGGTAGAAAAGCCCTTCCTAAATTGTAATGCGGACAAGATAGATTTATTCTCTAAATATGAAAGTAGTTCCTCTTTTATTATATGTTCAAATATTTTTGAGAATATTGGTACAATCGCAATAAGTCGAAAATTGTCTGCTTTGTCGTATTCACCTTTTTTATGAATAGGTACAGTTTTTTGTAATTTTATGGCTGTTAGGCCACGTTCCTTCTGCTATAAATTCATTAGCAAAGTCCATGACAGTCTGGACAATTTGTATTTTTTAGATGAAAAATGGACTGACGAATTGAACTCTAGAAATTGGCGACATAAAAAATGATGATCAAGGTTTAGGTTGATTAGGTATTTAATAATAGTATAGGATCAATATTAGACGAGTCAATGGAATTAATCAAGCATAGCGGAGAAAATAAATAAAAACATTTTTTACCCCTACTTTAGAGGTGAAACCTAGTGTAACATGGAAGGGAGGGGTTTTAAAAACAATACGAAATAAACCTTAGCTTTTGCTTAACATACACCTCTTAAAATATCAATTTAGGAACACGCTGTATATAAATCAAATAAATAAATTGAGCGTAAATTGAGAGAATTGAAACTAATTTAATATTAATCTTTCAAATAATACTAAGAAATTAACAGTGTTTATTCTTTATTAAACACTGTAAAAACTTTTAATACTTATAAATAACTATTAATAAATACAAAACATTAACAAACACATGTGTACTTTTTCATAGAAGAGGTTTCACAACATCAAATAAACGAAAATACGAAAACATTTTGTTCTTTATCCTATAGATATAGTTTATTTTAGGTAATCCATCATAAGTCGTTAATCTTTCATGTCTCAATGTTTAAACCCATATTTATATTTCAATCAGATTATCAGAAATATGTCATACTATTGGATTATAAAATCAAATTTAAATCATACATGGTAGTTCCTCGAGTCTTTTCTATGTATTTATTATCCAAGTTGTCTGATATAATTTGCCTCTCACACATTAATAAAAAATCGTTTTATTTATTTCTGAGATTTTTGTCAATGTTCATTATTGCTGCCAAATTTTACTTCTTACATATATATATATATATATATATATATATATATATATATATATATATATATATATATATATATATATATATATATATATATATATATATATATATGTATATATATATATATATATATATATATATATATATATATATATATATATATATATATATATATATATATATATATATATATATATATACAGTGAGCTCGTAAAGTTTGGAATAAATTCAATTAATCGTTATTGAAGGATTTTCACAGGAAATCCTCGGACACGTCAACTTTATTTTATAAAATGTCACTTTTTTCAGCCATCGATTTTTTTTTTGTTTTGTTCGTTTTTGAGCTATGACGTCATCGACAATTTTTTTAAATGACAACCCATATTTTTTTTCACGGATTTCGATAGAGCACATTTTTCTGAGTGCGAATATGTCAAAAACATAGTACCTTTAACATTAAAGTGTTCGAGATATTCGGTTGCAAAGTTTTAAGAATGAATTATACAAGCGATGACCAAATGCTAATCATTTATCAAGAAAGCGCAGGAAAAACAACAGTTTTGACAGTTGTCACAATTTTGAAGTTTTTCCTCGCAAGTTTATGTTTTAATCAGTTGAATAATATCATTAAGTAAGTTGATTAATCATTATTCCATCATAATTCATTTTATTTAAAAATGGTCCGTCGTTTGAGTGAAAGGGAAAGAATCGAAATTTTGATGATGATCGGTTACGGGGACAGAGCTCGCACACAAGTAGAAGTTTGCCGTTTATTTAACAACAAATATCCAAACAGAGAACCAATTACACAGTCCACCGTTAGCAAAATAGAACAAAAGTTTTTAGAAGTGGGTCATACGAGAGATCGCCCTAGAACGGGTCGTCCACCAGTGCAACAAGATGTTAAATTGAATGTTCTACTAGAGCTTCAAGAAAATCCCCATTTACCCACCCGCCAAGTGGCGGCAAACAACGGAATAGTTCAAAGCTCCGTCTTGAAATATTTGAAATTGAACAAATGGCATCCGTATAAAGTGGTTTTGGTCCAAGAGTTAAAGGAAGATGATCCTGACCGTAGGTTACAGTTTTGCCAAACCATGTTGCAACGCCTGATTGATGACGACGGATTTTTACGCAATATTGTTTTTTCTGATGAGGCTACCTTTTATCTCGACGGCACAGTTAACCGGCAAAACTGTAGATATTGGTCTCCTGAAAATCCACACTGGAAAATGGAAACTCGTAGTCAGTTTCCACAAAAAGTTAACGTTTGGGCTGGTATTGTAGGTAATCGTATTTTGGGCCCATTTTTCTTTGAAGGCGTATTAACAGGTGAAATATATTTAGAATTTTTAAGAGACGACTTAGTCCCTGCACTTGCGGTACTTTACCCAAATGACGTAGATCCAGATCTGCCCCATCACACGATATGGTACCAACAAGACGGTGCACCACCCCATTTTGCAGTGATCGTTCGCGATTATTTAAACCATGTATTTCCTAACCATTGGATTGGTCGCAGGGGAACTATCGAATGGCCCCCTAGATCTCCAGATCTCACTCCCCTAGACTACTTTTTATGGGGCTATTTAAAGAGCAAAGTCTATTTCAATAGACCAAATACCATCGAAGAATTAAAGGACAGAATTCGCAATGAAATTCGAACCATTCAACCCGATACTGTTGGTAAGGTTCTGCAGGAGTTTCAGTGGCGGATGGGATATTGCCAGGAAGTGAATGGAGGTCACTTTGAAAATTTACTCTGATTTTATTTTTTACTGTAATTATTTATCATTTATTTGTTAAAATATTTTTTTATTTGTTTAAATTGTTGTTAAAAAATTAAACAGATTACTCCCAAATCTTTCAAAATGTTCGATAAGCTACCAAAATAAATAATATTACTCCTTAATCTTTTAAAATGTAATAAGCTATAAGCTATTAGAATCAATAAGCTATTAAAAATCTTGACCCGCCCGATAGCTTATGCATGGTACATTTTATAAACTTTGCAACCGAATATCTCGAAAACTTTAACGTTAAAGGTACTATGTTTTTGACATATTCGCACTCAGAAAAATGTGCTCTATCGAAATCCGTGAAAAAAAATATGGGTTGTCATTTAAAAAAATTGTCGTTGACGTCATAGCTCAAAAACGAACAAAACAAAAAAAAATCGATGGCTGAAAAAAGTGACATTTTATAAAATAAGGTTGACGTGTCCGAGGATTTCCTGTGAAAATCCTTCAATAACGATTAATTGAATTTATTCCAAACTTTACGAGCTCAGTGTATATATATATATATATATATATATATATATATATATATATATATATATATATATATATATATATATATATATATATATATATATATATATATATATATATATATATATATATATATATATATATATATATATATATATATATATATATATATATATATATATATATATATATATATATATATATATATATATATATATATATATATATATATATATATATATATATATATATATATATATATATATATATATATGTATATACATAAGTCAAGTTGACATTTTCTGGTAGTTACGTTGATGTCAGAACCAATATAGGGTAAGCTAGGGTAATGGTAAACAAGGGGTAAAAGTAAACACGTTAGTAACTTTTAAATCTGGCGGGCTATTCTTTATTCTTTCTAGTGCGGGAAGCCACCGTGCTTGCTTTATTCAGTCTCATGTAAATCGTGAAACTTTGTGCATCGAGATTTTTTCAAAGGTCGTTTATGTTACAATTTCAAATTATTTTATGATTTTGGTTGTGTGTAAAAAGTACAGACATTCAGTGTGTTAACAATTTCTGACAGGTAAGATGATTTCTATGGTAGATACCTATTACTATTGATTAAAATTGACTAAGTGGCACGCTTATGAATAGTAGGTTATGTTGCATATGCTTTTCATGGAGTGTTTACATTTGCCCCACAATATTTCATAAAAGAGGCAAATGTAAACACCACCTTGGGGAAAATTTAAACGCGTATAATAATTTTTTTCAAATATTTACAGTTACCATGTCCGAAACTATATTAGAAAAAGGCCTAATAGTCAAAGATATAAAACAAAACCGACATAAAAGCTACAGAGAAGCCCAGGCCACTTACAATGTTCGGTGACTTATCACTGAATCAAGGGGAGAAAAAAATCCATTGAAGGTCACAACTGGTGGCCGTCATTCTTTGTTATCTGAAAGTGTTGAAATGGCGATTGAAAATTGTCTAAGAGCACGCTCGCGTATGGGTTGGCCTTGTGATCGCAAATAATTGTGCTCTTGAGTTGGAGAATATGTGACATTAAAAGGAATAAAAACTCCTTTCAAGAATAACATACCTGGTTACGGCTGGTACTCAAATTTTATGAGACGACATCCTACCTTGGCTTTCAGGAAGCCCGAACATCTACAAAAAATCATGCAAGGGATCCATTCGTTGTCTACGACTTGTATGAAAAACTTCATGATTTGGTCCTGAAGTGTGGACTTATTGGTAATGAGAAGGAATGTTTTATATTCAATGCTGATGAAAGCGGTTTTAACAGTGATCCCTCTAGAGTTCGAGCTATAGGGGAAAAGGGATTACCATTATCTAGGGTATCAGGTGGATCAGGAAGAGAGGCAACAACCGTTTTAGCATGCATTGCCGCCGTTGGATGTTTGGATGTCAAGGCATGAGTTTCAAAAACATAGTTTCAGGTTCATAGTTTTATCAAGCTCAAATGACGAGATATTACTGGAAACAATTGAGGAACCTCTACTGACAAGTGACGATTGTTTACCCGTGTCTGAACTTAATGATTCCACAATAGTAGCTGATACTAGCTGAACAAGGAACTTCTAAATAGCTTTCCCCCAATGGTATCATTACTCTATTTTCTAATAAATTAAATGAACGCGTTGAAAATTCTCCAAAAGCCAGTTTTACTGAAACTCAAAAGATTAGGTATTCCACGATCAAAGCAATCCACTTATGGAGAAGTTTTAACAACTAAGGAAGTCCTTTGCATGCTGAAAGAAGCTGAAGAGAAGAAAAAAATAAGCAAGGTAAGGTGAAAAAAATTAGAAACCCTTCGACAAAGACAAACATCAATCAATCCAACCAAGAGAAAAAGAAACGAATTACTTCATCTGAAAGTGAAGAAAGTGTTGATAGCTTAAGTCATATGTTAAACGACGACTCTGATGATGACATGCTTCTATTGTCCACATTTACTAAAGGAAAGTGTGTTGATTATAAGGAAGTCAAATGGGAGGACCTTAATACAGATACTTTTCTTCTGGTGCAATTCATTGGAGGGGCTAGAAAATCGACGCATTACAAATATGTGTGTGTAGTAAAAGAAAAAGACAAAGAAGATGGCGAAATTGCAATTGTAGGATGGCGAGCCCTAAAAAAAATTGTTCTGATTTTTACATTAATGAAAATGTAGAATCATACATAGAATTGAACATGGGTATAGCCATTCTTCCTCAACCTAAAATGACCTTCCAGCAACGTAAAATTATTTATTCATTTAATGGACAAGTCGGTGTATTTGAGAAACCATAACTAAGCTAGTACCTACTAAATGTTTTTCTTTGTATCCTTAATGAGAATAAAAATTTTGAGAACATTGTTATAACTCATTTCTCATTTGACTTAACATATGGAAATTGTAAACAACCTGGGGAAATTGTAAGCAGTCTAACTGTAATTTAAATTTATATGAATTCGTTCCAATATTATCATTTGTTTGCTATTACCCCATGTATAATAAGGCAAATTTTAATACAACAAAATTTATTTGTTTACATTTGCCTCGAAGGTCGTTTACACTTACCTCAAAAATTTGAAAACTAAAAAAAAATTGGGGAATTGTAAACATCCAATAGTTCTGCTATTTAGCTATTCTGTGGGTTCACAAATAAAATTCAAGTAGAATATATCATAGAAAATGACATCATTTAAGGGGAACGCTTTACAATGGATACTAATTTTTTCACTGCTGATGAAATCTGATTTTATAAAAACCGTTTACAGTTCCCCCGATTAACCCTACTGTCGATATTAGATTTCGAGTTTTTCGTTACTTACCTACTTCGTAAAAAAAATCAATAAAATATATAGCACCCATTTCCATTTCCATATTGGCCAAGAGTTTACTTAACTGAATTGCTTAGTTAATAAAGAAGAAATATATTTCAGGTTTTGAGACACTGAATAATGTGGTTATAGAATAATGAATAATGCTCATATTAAGACATATAAAAAGGCTACATATTAAACTTAGGTTTCACATGCATATTCGCATTCTGATTCATAGACCGGGGGGTAGTGCCAGATTTTCGGACATGATTTAACCCAGTATGCCTTTTAGAAGATATTTTCATATGCATATTCTGATTATAATACATGATATTTGAGAATCATTCCATGCAGGTCTTTCATATATTAAAGTTAGCTAACATTTTTTGTTTGCAATTTATACGGTTCCACTCGATTTTAATCGGGGTTCCATGTGTTCCAAAATAAAATTCAAGTAAAATACTATTGTTGTAAAGTCATTGCCATACCGTTTGTGTGAGCCCAAGGTGTGCTTCCATTTTTGCAAAAAATTAAGATAATGATGATAATAGAATATGCATGCATATCATAATACTCTCGGAATACTGGGTAAAATCACTTCCTAAAATCTGTCACGACCTTCCGGTCTATCACGTTCAGGTTCCCGTTCACATTCGCATCACATTCACATTAATATAAGAATCAAAAAAATCTCGAAACTGTGTAATTAATAACAATGATATAATATAATCTTCAATAGGATCATGGATATAGGTAGTCTTAAACTAGGATTTAATCAAAATTAAAGTGAGCAAGATATAGTTAATCGAGTGAAACCTTACATTAAGGAAATAAGTCAATTTAGTACAGACTCATAGAGAAACATAGTCGTATGCTATGTACTGGAAAATAGTTCTAAAATTGTAAGAAATGTTATACGATATGTGTTCTATACTTTTCTGTGTATCACCGCACACAGTGTGTCCACTGATATGATTGAAAAGAGAGGAAACTTTTTTTTCCATTTTACGGTGAAAAGTATTCTTCACAAAAAATTCTGCATGTGTTTAAACCCATAAAAATGTACATTAGTTTGAGTTCAGATATACAGGGTTCCATTACTACAAAGTAAGTAAAAATGGGACAAGCTTTTACCGCAAATTTTAGTAAAACATTTTCTTGTTATTTATTTTAAATCCTTAATATACAAAGGTAATTATGTGATTCTAAAAAACGAGAGGCTTTATAAGTTTTTTTTTCAACCGATTTCAAAAAAGGAGATTCTTAATTCTACTGTTTTTTTATGTTCGTTATCTCAGAACTCCGTCATTTGTAAATACATTTTAAAATTTGTTTTATTGGAAATGGGTGTTTTAAAAAGGATCCCATTTTAGTTGGATTGATATTGGACCTTGGATTCCGAAGTTATACCGGGGAACTCACCAGATATACAATAAAAAATAGTGAATGCGCCGGTCACAACACTAATTTATTGATTTATTGGTATTTAAATTAATTAGAAAAATATTTTCTATCGGATCAAATTGTGAAGCTGAAAACCATTCTCAAATCAACTTAATCATCATAAAAATCAATCCAGCCGTTTAAGTGGAGTTCAATGACAACACAAGGACAGAAGAAATATTTATATATATATTATATATATATATATATATATATATATATATATATATATATATATATATATATATATATATATATATATATATATATATATATATATATATATATATATATATATTTGTGAAAAGTAATCTTGGGTTTGTAGCATTTCATTATATAGAGAAATAAGCAAATAGACGAATAATAAGGAAGATACACTTACCAGTGCTATATCTCAGTGCTATATTTGGACATACACACGGAAACGAACTACTTAGAAGTTACAAGTTTCGAATTTTCGAAAAAACAATTAATACATAAGACCAACAAATGATTTTAGTTTTGACTAAGCAAGCAATTTCTGTATCACTCCCTCTTTGAATGCTTCAGAACTCTATTGTATAGTCCAGGCTGTGAACCGGAAAATAAAACAAAAACATGTAGCGTCGAATCGAAATTTTTTGTGGATTTCACTTCAGGGGGGCCTCAGGATCATTCATACACCTTAAAACCTCTTGGGAACCCAAATCCCACCCTTTGGGGGGGGGGGGCAAATGGCTGAAAATCGCCGTGATACTTGGCTCGTTGCGTCTACTCAGGACACATGAATTGCGACCTCAATGACCGCTTACCCCGCGGACGTAGGGAGCGGTCGTTGAGTAACGAGGCTGGAGGGAACTTATATTTTAGTTTATTTTTAACGTTTTATTTTTTTTTATCAAATTATTTACAATATTCAGAATTCGTCATCAGAATCATCATTTTCAAGAATTGGCTCGCCTCTAATATTATTACCACGTTGATCTTCATCTTCGCCGTTGGTAAAGTCTATATGATCGTATAATTGCGTATCATCATCTTCGTCATCATTGGCAGACGTCTCGGTGTCAACATTGGCACATGTCGATCTTTTGCAATTCGTACAGTTCACTGTGCATCGTACGCCATTCTTTCGACAGCCGCATGATCTCCCGCATCCTTTTTTACATCCACACGAAATAACATTTAATATTTGTTCTGGTGCTGGTACCTCTGTCATTCGGACAGGACTGAGTTCACCCGCCTGTATTTTCCATCCCCAATTTGTAGGTTGCAGCTCTTCATTGGAATTGTGAAAATATCCCTTCCAAATTGCGAAATAACACTTTGGGGGTGCAGAAACGGCCAATTTCAGCAATTTTACCACCCCTACGATGGTAATCAAATAAATCTGACTTTGGAATCGTATTCAGCAACCTAAAAAACCTCCTTGGTGCATTCGAAATGCCAAAAACAAGTAAATTGCAAAAAAACATTCCGGGGGTGCTAAATTGGCCAACTTTATGGATGGTCCAAGTAAATCTGATGTCGTATTCGGGTTCAGCGACCCAAAAAACCTCCTAGGTGCACTCGACATGCCAAAATACTTTTATATTTCAATAATTTGGGGGGAATTTCAGCCATTTGCCCCCCCAAAGGGTGGGATTTGGGTTCCCAAGAGGTTTTAAGGTGTATGAATGATCCTGAGGACCCCCTGAAGCGAAATCCTCAAAAATTTTACGATTCGAAGCTACATGTTTTTTTTCCCGGCTACATGTTTTTTTAGCATAAATCCCGGTTCACAGCCTGGACTAGTAGGTATATGTAATTCAATATTCTCTAGCACATAGCTGGAGGAAGTAGTTGTTTTCAATGGGTTCAACAAGATTTTATGCATTTTAAAGTTTAACGTCTTCTGGATAACTGTATGCCTAATGCTTTTATATATACCTAATATGTTCAAATATAACAAATATAAATAGTAGACTAGGTTTGTGTATTCTAATATTTTGAGTTCCGTCAAAAAATGATGTCATAAAACGTCACTGCAAGTGCTGGAGTATTAATATTTTAAATTCAAGTATAAATGATCAATGAAACAGTTCGTACACTACTGTGAAGATCCTCAATGAAGGTGAAAGAACTACTTCTTTTACATTAAAAAAAATACTCCCCCTATTTTTCTTGCTCACGACAGTACCTATTATTATAAATATTATAAAAATTAATTTTAAAAATGTAAATAATTTCTATGTTGCCTTCTCATTTTATAAGTATTTGTAATCTAATATATTTATATTGTTTCAGAACCGCTTGTACGTAATCTTTCTGCATCTACATTTCTCGATAACAATGGGTATATTCGCCTGAATATATCATGGGCTGAAGTTAAATGTAAGTATGTTTATATACAATTATATATTTACAAATATTTTTTAATCGTAGACATTTTAAGAACTGATTTACATAAAACTCTTTTGAATATCTAGGTCAAATTCTCTAAAACCAACTGTTACGGAATCCACAGTATTTATGCATTGTGTAATATTTAATAGAGTTTAAGAGCCGGCAGATTTAAAGTATATTGTTAATTTAATTTTTTTTTTAATTTACCCTTTTACACGTGCCTTACACCAGATCGGGAGGATGAACACAGGAGCAGCTGTAGCAATTCGGCATAGGTATCCGCAAAATAATGCATGCGAAGTCGTCCGTTTCGCAGTTGTATCTCCCACGACAACAGGGTGGCCGTCGTTGACTCTTGGGATTGGAGTGTCCCCACAACAGAGTAACTCCGGACGCAGCCTGTAAGATTTTCAGGACTTAGAATCCCCTACTCCTCATGGTCAAAGACCATGAAGGAACTGGCGTATGAGCTTTTATATATAATAGGGCAGCACAAATAGCAGCTAATACGCCGCAAAAGCAGCTCTCGACTTCGATACCGTGCAGAAAAATTATTCAAACTGTATCACCGAGTTGGTACCTACTCGGTTGAAAGCCTACGCTGCTGAAAATACACTTCGCTTTCAGCAGCACAGAGATCTCATGGAGTCTACTTTAGAAATATAGAAGATTTAGATTCATCTCAAAGCTGACCTTTAGTTTTTTAAGGTCAGAATTCAGGGACTAAAAGTTTTATATTAACTTGCCAAGATGGTGTACTGAACACCCTACCGATGGTCTACCGAAGCCGCGTGATGGGTATAGAATGGGTCCTGACATTAGCTGCAGGGTCGTCAGAACCCAGAGACCATTATCCATTTTCTGTCAGCTTGTCCAGCATATGCGGTCTCTGCCTATATACATCGACATAACGCGACATTACGAGTCTGTATTACCATCACGGCACTCGTAGGTACGGTATAGATCAGACACCGTTGTTGCCCTATGCTCCGGGGAATATTGAGTCCGTTGTAGGGAATGAGAGGTCCCGGTCCCTGTTTTAACGGAACTATTCATTCCCCACCATCAGGCAGATACAAGCCAATAAGCCCTGACGTAGTCCTCCTCTACCTCCAACTCAAGACGATGTTAGTTATAGAGTTTTCGGCTCCGGCCGCAAATTACATTGTCTTGAAAGAGAGGGAGCAATGAACAACATATCGCGATTTACTCTCCGAACACCGCAGGCTGTAACTTCAAAAATGTGAAGCTATTGAAAAAGTGGTAGTAGGTAGTTGGACTGTTGTAGAGGTAGTTGGTAGCTGGTAGTATATATCGTATTATTTTGCTCATACTTTGCATTTAATGAATAGTATTATAATATATTAAACATATTTTTTTTAGATGATGTGGAGTATGTATCAATCTATTTCAACAACACCGAGGAATGCAACCCTATTAGCGATGTGGAACATTATCAATTAAATGTAAGTGGCTCTTAAAAAAATATTCTTATCTACACTTTATCTAAAACAAGTTGATTGGTTGGAACGTAAATTTATCTGTTTTAATTTGCCATACATCCAGAGTAAATATCAGATAGATAAAAGGCTTATAACATATCATTAACATTCAATGAGGTATAAAAATCGTTTTAAAGAAATAAACACCGTATTATAGATAATTAAACACCTTAAAGAAATAAACACCATACTTATAAATATAAAGTATGTTATGATGATATGACTTTAGCTTGATGTTGTGCAAAGAGGTTCGCCTTTGCCCCATTGTTTCTGGCCCAGGTTGATATGCTTGGTGTTTAGATGCGTATAGACGATGAAGCTGTTACTAGTTTTTTTAATGATTTAATTGGTTTCCATATTGAATGATGATGACGTTTAAAATTCAAAATGGACCTACTGCGAATATTTTTGGTCGGGCATTGGTTTCAGATTTAATTGAGAGTATTATTACTGCTATCAAGAGAAACCAAAAAAATAATTAGGTAATCGACCTAAAATATTTTCTATTACCAAAATGCAAATAGAATACCTACTATATAGACATTCGTGATTCGCGTTGCAAATGATAAAAAACAGCAAGCGGCAAGCGAAGCGCAAAACAGGCAAGCACGCAAGTAAAGTCGACCAGTGGAACAACCTACCGACTCACGCTGTCGCTGAGCACTGAGTAATTATTTATCTGGGCCACTTGGGCCTTATTTATCTGGGCCCGTTGAAACAACTGTGTGGTACTACGCTCCCCCCGTGTTCATGTACGATCTAAAACTGCGCTGTGATATATGTAAAGAGTTCGCTGCATTTAGTGCAGTTTTAAGCTTGGTATGCATTAGGTACCAGTCGTTGCGGTCGTTTCTATCGAATGTTTGCGCAATTACGGCACGTGATTCTGTTTTTGTGTATCGCTGACAATTATCAACGGAAGTGGTCTCTAATTTAAAATTATTGAAGAGATTTTCTTAATATTCATACGAAGACAAGATCGAATTAAAAGGAAAAGGTAGACCATTACCAGATCTTTTTATTGAAAAATCTGGTGTAGAGGGAAGTAGAGGGAAAACTTACACACGCAAATTTAATAGACATTTAACAACTAACAAAGGCAACTAACTCTATTTTACACACGTTCTCCGGTTTCCCAGTCTTTTGTAAGCATTTTAGATTATATTTCCATTAAGTAATGGCCTGGATATTTAATTTATTTTAAATGATAAATGTAAGGAAATTACCCAATTATTTCACTTTATAGGGAATGTTTTCTTTTAAATTTTAATGTTCATTACTTGAATTAATTAAAATATATTCAACAAATTAGCTAAAAATGATAAAAATCTACATCCGAAATAGTCCAGGCTATAGGGATGGGGGATAAATTAGAAGTTCTCTTAAATAAATAAATACTTCCATAAATTTTACTTCAAAATAAATGTATTTCATTAATAGCTTCCATATTATCATCTATATATAAGCTATTTAAGTATAATTTAATGTTTAATAATAAAAAAAATAACTCAATAAATTATTATTAAAAAATAATTTTCTAAGTGATTATTAGAAAATAATTGAAATAATTTTGCGAGAATTAATTTTTTTTTCTTAAATTCTGCCCACCATAATATTCTAATCACCTATATAAATTGGATCAAAATTAATTCCTAAAGTTGAAATCATAGGCATATTGACAGGCATATTATCATACTTAAAAATGAACTTAAAGTTAAATATTTTAATGACTTATTATAATTATTATTAATGTTATTATTTTTATATAAAAGACATGCAAATAAAATAGGGAAATATTAATCATATTAATATTCTACCTCTAAAAATTACAAAAAAAGTTTCAGATAGCAAAAGATCGGAAATAAATTACGGGGACGGTGGTCGAGCGGTTAGCGTGCTAGCTCTCAGCTCGAACAGCTAGCAGTAGCGTGTGGTTAGATTCGCCGCACTGGTGCGAAATACATTTTCAATAATTTATCCTCAAGATCTAACTAATGAGGTTTTCCAGGTTTCCTTCATTCCTGAATGGTCGTTGAGATTGACCAACCTAAGTCGATCCTGGTCGTATATGCGGCTCGCGAAATAATAATACGCCCCGCACAAGTCTCTGACTTGAATGAGGAGTGAGATATTAATATTATGAAATTAGGTCGGGTGGGAGATGGTAGGCATAGGTCTGATAGCCCACCTGAGTTGGCAACCTCGGGGGGTTGCCTTTGTTGTGAGTGCTATTGAAAAAAAGTTCAAATAAAATAGAGAACAAAATTAGTAAAGAAGAACAACGAATTAGTAAAGAAGTATTCACTTCTATCACGTGTACTGTGTTGCACGTGTTTTTTTTTGCTTGCAACCAATAGTTTCCATGCTACGGCGTTGGATATTGATAAGTTGGGTATTGATTTGCAATTTCCATCAAAATCAGTTTCATCGCGGATTACGACGAAGATCGACTTCAAATAATTATCCATTTTTTTTTCTGAAAGAGCAGTGTTTTCTGAGTCAATGAGTTGGCAAATACTTAATTTAGCTGCTAGGTTTGGTTGGATGTTACAAAAAACTTTGATGCGCCTTAGAACGAAAACTATTGGTCGCAAATGAAAAGTAAACGGGACCAAAATTATACACAGTCCTCTATTTTCTCTCTATAAGATTCTCTTTTTAAACAAATTAGTTTCTGAAAATGGGGGGCCATGGAAAAATTTGCTTACGGACCCCTAAAAGTCTTGCTACGCCACTGACTTTAAGTGAGCACCTAAATAATTCTCTAATATTTAAAGGTACCTCCAAGGAAATACAGTGTATGCTTGAATTCTGTCATGAACGTCAAAACTTAATTTCTTGACGTCTGTCAAGACTAGATTTATAAAAAACAGGTGTTTTTTTAAAAATTGCAGAACACCTTAAACTTTTTACCAGGAGCCGCCACTGTATCATTTGTTTTTGTTTTGGCAAGTGGTCATTCTAATTTTTTCTATTCTAATCTATGATACCTAATTTATATTATTTATCATTTCAGAGCCTATGTATAATTGAACCTAGTATGGAGTTAGAACATCCAGTCGACTATTTAATCCACGGGTGTTCTTACAACATAATGTTGGAAGATAAAGCCTCTCTGAAAAGCCAAAGTCTGAACTACAAAGTACCTGGTAAGTAAATAAAAGCAGATGCCAGCTGTAGTAATATTTGTTTTATCGTTTTTATTGCGTTTACTTTGTTTGTATCCTGGATCTACTCAAATATTGGCTTAGCTGAATCCTCATGCATACAATAATAAATAAATAAACCTTAGAATTATTGAGAAGTGATGATAGTGATATAATTGAATATAAATATAATTATTTTTTTGTTAACGTCTTCTTCAAATCTTAATTTTTCTAATTTGTTATGCATAAATTCATACATTTTTAATTAAAATTATCAAGAAATACTAAGCTAAAAATCTTCTGCAGAAATTTCAAATAAATCGATTGAAGGGTTTCGTACCATTATCCATAAAAACGGCAAAAAATCACGTTTGTTGTATGGGAGCCCCCTTAAATATTTATTTTATTCTATTTTTAGTATTTGTTGTTATAGCGGCAACATCATATGTGAAAATTTCAACTGTCTAACTATCACGGTTCATAAGATACAGCCTGGTGACCGTCGGACAGACGGACGGACAGCGGAGTCTCAGTAATAGGGTTCCGTTTTACCCTTTGGGTATGGAACCCTAAAAAATACATAAATTACCTGATCAAAAGTTTAACACCTTAACAACATATTTAGTAATTTAATTGAATTACGTTAAGATCCATTCAATAACTAGCGTTTCGCCTTTGACATCAAATCTGCTAAATATGTACTTTTGAGACATAGTAGGGGTGCCAGAGTTTTGATTTGGACTTTGAACGGAACCCGTCGAAATAGAATGAAAGATAGAATGAAAGATAGATTAAAAGATAGAATGAAAGATAGAATGAAAGATGGAATGAAAGTCTTGAATGAAAGATATTAATGTATATATAATTTATCACTAAAAGTTACAATAAGCGAGATATGTGTCATGGTTTTCTATTGCAAAATAATTTTCAAAACGGCGTTTTTTCTACTTTTCTCTCAATAATGGAAAGAATTTCATCAACATCCATTTTTCCATGTATTTAGTGCGGGCCGCATCAATGGAAATGGATCCCCGCGAAAATGGATCTCGATGAAATTCTGAAATATTAATGTAGAACCATTAGAAACTGATATACAAGACATTCACTTTTTAACGCGTAGCTGCCGTTCTAAATAACTTACACAATATACTTATACAATACACTTATACTTATACGAAACTTGGATGGTAATAAGTAGAAAGCTTGAACTATAAAATTGCTCCATCCATTATGAAAAAATGTAGGTGTTTTTTCATAATGGATGGAGCAATTTTTCGTAAAGAAATCGTTATTTAATATAGGGCGTTAATGTGTGGCCAAGCGATCGCTTAGCTGCCTCAGTCAGCCGATAGTGCTGCTTATTTTACGCTCAATCGAGCCTATATTCTACAATTTTGCTTTTTAATATAAAATACGCAGTTTACGCATATTATTCGTGGGGTGACATTGTTCTATTTAACACAAGGTGTCGCCCCGATATAAATGAATACACAAATGTTTGCTATGTCCTATTATTAGGGACACCAGCATCACCCGACACCACTGACTCAGCCGGGGTTATCTAATAGAGATTGATGTAATATATAAAAACCTTAGATAACTTACGTTTCGCAAATCAGAAACTCGGTTTTTAAAAATAATCTTTATTTCTAAAAACGCAAATTTTGACTTGCAGGCCGAAAGAATCGAACTTGTTGAAAGCGAGAATAATAATCAATTGTGAATGCGGACAATGGACAGGACTCAATTCATATCGGCTGTAACTTATATATAGATACGTGATTAGAGTTATAATAAATGCTGTTGCAGGCGGCACTCCGTGCCTCGAAGTGGATACGCAACTCCTTCATATTTTAATAGAAACTCCTCCTGAATTTTGTTTCCTTAGATAATGTCCTGATTCTTTCTTGAGGTCATGAATTTCAAGTATTTGAAATATAATTTCTTATATACTATATACCTATAATAATCCAATACAAATAATAATATATAAGGTTATTGTCCAAATACTAATACTAGACATTTTTAAAGGTTTACTTAATTCTTCTATCTTAATGCTTTGTGACTCGAGCAATTTTTGGATTTCCAATAATTTCAAAGTGTTAAAGAATCCATTTATCAATATTATTTAGATTTAATTTCGTATTATTTTTTGTTAATTTAAATTCATTTAACTTTGGTAGAGATATATCGATAGGATGCAATTTAGAAGGTTTATGCGATTTTATAATATTATTATCAATTTCTAGGGAACATGTGGTATCTAAATCCATGTAATTTAACATGTTTTACAATTATATTACAGTGCTGATGCGCCACTGTTGAATGTGGAATAATAAGAATCCATTTATCATCTAATATTTTCTGAACTTAAGTTGCAGCGATTTTTATTGGTATTGGAAAGCAATAATTATCAATATTATCAGAATATCGTATTAAATTGATTTCACAAGGTGGATACTCATTATTTTGTACAATATTTACATCTCTACATCAGAATTCATTAAAGCTTACTTCTTGACACTTAGCATATGAAATTACATAGTTATTTTCATTTAAAGCTACATATTTACTCTCTGGTATAATTATGTGATAATAGTTACTAAAAATAACGGGCATTGGGTACAATCTATAATATTGGAATGTATTGGGGCTTACAAGGGGTATTTCTAATGTGAAGACAACCTCAAAACATTTAGAATAACTTTTGATATTTATTACGTTTTCAAACTTTAGTACGTTTTCTAATATGGGCTCGAAATGTAACACTTCATCATTACGATATTGGGATATTTCTTTTATTTCTTTAAGTAAATTATTTGGTATAACTATAGAATTGTGCAGTGTATTTATTTTTGCAAATGATATGGCTACTTCAATTTTATTAAACGTATCATAAATTGTTTGGAAGATGAAAGTTATTTGACTTAAAATAACGTTTGCGTTAACGTTTGTGTTAAAAGATACTTGAAGCTTTCAGTTTCTTGCTTAGATATTATCATAATAGTATTATCTATTTGGCTTATTTTAGATGCTAAAAGTATTTGATTATGAGACAAGTTTGTTGCTATTTCATTGAAATTTGTTATTAATGCATTCAATAAAGTAATTTGTTCTTTAATAATAGATTTTTGCTTATGTTGATTATCTTGAAGTTGTCTAATTTGTTGGTCATATTTTTCTGCATCTGCGGAGTCTAAGTTACCTGTTAAGCACTTGCTTATTGAACCCTCTCTTGGATTGATAACTTGGATTTAAGTGACTTATTTGTTCCGAGATTTTATTTGCTAAATTTTCTACGATATTAAGATACTTATGGTATTCTTTATAGTGGACTTTAGTTAACTTTAATTTATTCTTAATTTCATAAAAGTTTTAGTTTCTAAAAATTCTATACGTATAGGATCAACATTGAATATTTGTATGAATGTCTATTGATCGTTGACAATCTGACTACTACGTAATCTTACGGGAAGTAAGCCTGGGTTGTCTTCTATTACGAATTTTGGAGGGTCTGGCTTTTCTAATTGGATCAACCAATCTGAATTTTTTAATCTGAAACAATAGGTTGCTTAAGTATTTTTTTATATGAATTTAATATGAATAAGTTTTATGTATTTTATCATTTTGATTGATTTTTTTCTGCTAATATTTCTATAATTTCATATGCACTCTTTACATAGACTTTAGTTTATTTTCGTTACTCTTATAGTATTTTTCAATATTTTTTTTATGCATATAGCAGGTAGAAAGTTTTCTTATTAGCAACAGATTAGAGTCAATGCTTTTTTGCGCTCGCCCTTTGCACATATTTTGCATATATTTTGCTCACGTTATGTAATTTTTTTTCATTAATTTTGTCCTGTAAATGGATTGTAGAATCTGTTGGGCAATAAATACTGTTTATTATTATTATTAATTCTAAATTCTTCTGACAATCATAGTTTTTGTCTTATTAGCGTGTTGTTTATAAATTGATTATTTAAAACTGTTTATTTAAATCTGATTGAAATATATTTAAAATAATATACCTACTCATTGCATTTAATAAGCGTTTTCGAATTTAAGGATGTCGCATTATGTGCTAAACCCATAGCAGTCTACTTTTGAATAACACTTATTTGCCGATGTCGGTATTTGAATATTAACAGTAGTATTTGAATACTAACAGCATATTTTAAACGCAAAATCATATGTTATGAGTCAACTTTTGAAACTAACCTTCGGATTTTGATTCTAAATGTACTACATATGATTTAACAATATTTTTTTTGGGGTTTCCCTTTTAAACGCTCGTTTTTCGGATATATTATCAGATATATTTTAAATATAATATGACAATAGTTGTTTTCTGTCATCTTCCTTTGTAATTCTTCAACAGTTTTAAATTCGTCGGGTGGTAAATATCAAAGTCCACTGTTTGTTTTTACAAGCTCCTTTCCTATACACAGCAGTGACAAGCATATTTATACGTTCAGTCGATATAAATGAAACATTTCATTGTTAATGTGTGTTGATAATGTAAACTATGACTTTTTTATAACTTTTTTTATGTAGAAATAAATTGTTTTCGCCTTTTACCTACAAATACAGCCAGGTAATCGGGTGAGGCCATTAAGCTACTGTCTTAAGGCCGCGATTTTGTAGAGTGAGAGGCAAATAGATGCATTTATTTTGATTAACTATAAATGATTAAAAAGCTGCTAGCTGCATAAGATCTGATAATCAAATTAGTTTCAGACACTAGCTATTATTATAGTGATGATTATAATATAAGTTTTTTGTCCCAAAACTTTCTTAAAAGCCTGTGCTGTGGTTTTGCATTAAAAATATGCATTTTTATTGTTAAAGCCAGATTATTTTTATTGCTTATTTAAATCACAGCATAGGCCTATAAGACAATAACATATTATAACCGTCACTATAATAATGGGAAGTACCTGAAATTAATCGAATATCAGGTCTCATACCAAAATAAATGAATATCTCTGCCTCTCACTCTACAAAATCCTAACCTTAAAGGAATACCTTTCCTAGAAGATTCATTAAATTCTTTTTGCAAGACTATGAACATTATTTTGACAGATCATTATTACGACCAGGGATTTATGAAACTAGAGACGACGTTTGACTTTCTTAAAACAATAAAATTTTTAAAATCGTGTTCTGGAGCGTTAACATGTGAATTGGTGCTCCTGCTACTAGGGTATCTGCAGAACGAAAATTTTCTACATTGAAGGGTATCTAGAATTTTGTAACGAATATAACAGGACAAGAAAGACTTTCACAAATATTATTTTTTTCAATGGTCAAGTGCTCGTCCAAGAAATAAAGAATCATCTACGATCTAATTTATGATGACATTAATACCGAATTTGCGAAAGGCAAAAAAAAGAGTTTTATTTGAGTTTCTCTTCTTAAGGATTGCTTCCCTTATTTGAAATGTCACCGCACGACATTTTTTTATATAATTTATATTATGTAGAACATAAAATATGCGTGTCAGAAAAAACCTAATACATTTCACGATTCCTTGGTGGAAAAAGACCTACAACGTTAAAGTACACACGCGTCTTATTAATTAATATTAATCGAATGCATACTTTTAGCAACACCGGCGACGTAGACCTTTTGAAACACCCTGTGTATACTACCTACGGAATAAACTAGACATCGATACATTACTTTAATCTACGCACATTGCTGTTATTACAGATAATATTTTTAATTAATTGTCCCCACGGGATACCGGGCGCACAGTAGGCACATACTAATAAAGCCGTTATCATTATAACATAAAATTAATATAATGCTTAAATTCAGAAATGTCGCATTTTTAATTGATAACTTGATTAATAATAAAGTATCTAATCCTTCACCATTTATATTTTTTTTTTGTAAATTAATTACGTGTCAGTCATAGCATAATATATCACGCATAATATACTTTATCTACTTCCATTTAGTAAAGCGAATATTATCGTTTTAATAATACTATTGTATATACTAACTATAGTGTTTTCGTTTGATATACAAACGAGAGCAAAAAATTGAGTGGCATTTAACAAAGAAAAGCCGTACCAATTATTACAGAAGCGGTAAATCACATCACTATGCAATACAAAAGGATATTTAATATAAAATTGTATACCGCCACAATTTCTTGTGAATAAAACTAGGGTCTCCAGTCCGCGGCTTACATATCGGTCGCTATCCCTCTTCAACTCATATAAATCCCATTTCCCTTCTCGTTCACTTAGAAGACACCTGCATGAACAAGCCGGCGATTTACTGGCTTTACTGCT
>CAXKVY010014522.1:0-22865 GCA_964058915.1 Tetropium fuscum | reverse complement strand
ATCTGACTTATTTACTGCATTTATTTGCTTTTCCATATTGAAATATTAAGAGCTTTTAGCAGGAATGTTATGAACTCTAGGTGTGCTATTCTGAAATTAATAGAATAAAATAAGTTGGTACCGGAATGATATAATTAATAGGAATAAGAATTTAACATTGTTTAATTGTTTCGCACATTATTTTCAGATTGTACAATGCAAATAGCAACGTTGGAGCTAACGCATGAAGGGAGAGACACTTTATGTGAGGTGTACATAACGTTATCACAAAAATATATGTAGAATTACGTAGATGGAAGCGTGTGGCAATGAAACAAAATCTGCAAGTCAAACAAACCGTAAGTTTTGTACGGTAAGTCAGTTGTACGGATTATATAATATTTGTTCACCAAAATGCCCCTGTTCGACTGACAGCCTCGTGAATTGTACACAGGGATATATATTCAGCAAACGATACCCACATTCGCGAATTGGGATCGTGGAAAGTCACCGGAAATGAGAACGCTTATGTCGTTTATCAAAATTTACAATGTGAAATTACATGTGAGACTAAGCACGAATTAATTATTAACAGAAATATGAGCATGAAACGTCTGCTTTATAAAAGTAGAGCACGGAGTAGGGAGCAAAGAAAAGGGTCATGATAAGGGGATGGTATTCACACATAAGATATAATGAACATACTTACCACCTTACCATAAAATAAACTTGCAGTTTTGCATGATAATTCCAATGAAAATTTGACGTAAAAAAATTATAATTGCAGCACGCAAAAGTGCATATATGAGAATGAGTTTGCGCCCCCTGAAAATGCCGTGCACGCCTGCTTCCAGCTACCCTAGGTGGTCACTAGGTCACCAAAGTGTTTTAAAATATTAATTTGTTTGAATAATGAAAAATGACATAAATAATTTCTATGCATTTCATATGCATTCCCGGACCTAAAATTTCACCACTCCTAAATTTTCAAAACATTTTTCATCCGATGTAGAGAAATTTTTGCACTTTACTCTCAGTTATTGTCGAATTTAATACTAAAGCTTAACTTATGTTTTACCGAGGTAAATCAAATTTATGTGTTTTTACAGTAAACTTGAAACACTCTGTGGAAGGATTGACATCGAAGATTAGGATTAAACGTTATTTGCTGCATCCTGTCGTTTAAGAGCTAACGATATTTAAGTAAAACACCGATTCCCAAGAATTCCTTTACTGATCTTAACAATAAATTGAATGTGTAATTAATTCATTCATTTCCAATATACCACGCAAATGGAACTAGAATATCTTGCAGAATGTTCTGAAGCATTGAGATCTCCCTTCTCGACAAATACAAGACCGGTACGCGCTTCATAAAAAATGCCGGCCCACGCCATACCTGAACCACATCTTTGGTATGAGATTCGCTTTGAAATTGTATAGTCCGAGATTCTTCGATTTCTACGTCTATACCAACGATCGTCGGGCGATCTCAAACAAATCGTCCATTCATCTGAGAATAGAATATTATTCCATTGCTATATGGTCCAGTATACATATTTACTATTCTCAGGAGTAGGAGCTAGAAGTAAGCTGTGATAAACCCATGCAATCCACAACACAAAGAAAGATAATATATCAATTTAACACATTTATTTATAACAAATTCGATTATTACGATGCTATAGATATAGGTAAATGAAATTAGACTATTGTTATATGGTGGAGAAGAGAAAATGATAATATATAAACTATAATAAAAAATTTCTGTCTGCTACTTAACCTAATATATGTAACATAATTGACATTTATGATATTGGTTTCACTAAAATCTTATATCTATAAGCTCTATTTAAATTATTCTTTTATTAAGGTTAGTAATTGATACCTTTAGAAAAACTGTTCAAAAGTTTTGATATCTCATTTTATAGTCATGACTTATATTCGAATGATATGATAAGGTACCTTAATTTTATCTAATGTTGCTTCTATACGCTGTTATTTCCACACTTTGCTCTTGTTCGTCTAATTTTTATTAAATTTCAGCGTGCCCCATCCATATGGCTTCCATGGAACTCAATAACTTCTTTAATACCATTCTCCCCTTATTTCTATCTGCAAACTGCTTCCAAATGTATATCTCTAATCTCCGTTTCTTATTTTCTCCCCTGGCCTTTGCTTCTTTCCTCTCAATTATTATCTGCCAACTCCTTCCAAATTTCTATCTGCTATCCGTTTCTTATTTTCTCTCAATTATTATTTTTCTTCCTTGGTTTCCACCCTTTTTGTTTTCCTGTTCTCTTGATTCATTTTTAGAATAAATTCTATGCCATGTCTTATTTTCTAGACTAATGTCTATGACGCGCACACTTTCTCACTTTAGTTATCGAGTTTATTTATGTTTAGCATCTTTACATCTTCACTATGTTTACTATTCACTATACCTACTATACCTACAGTTTATTTATATTTTCTTCTTAATATATACATATATATATATATATATATATATATATATATATATATATATATATATATATATATATATATATATATATATATATATATATATATATATATATATACATATATATATATATATATATATATATATATATATATATATATATATATATATATATATATATATATATATATATATATATATATATATATATACACTGAGCTCGTAAAGTTTGGAATAAATTCAATTAATCGTTATTGAAGGATTTTCACAGGAAATCCTCGGACACGTCAACCTTATTTTATAAAATGTCACTTTTTTCAGCCATCGATGTTTTTTTTGTTTTGTTCGTTTTTGAGCTATGACGTCATCGACAATTTTTTTAAATGACAACCCATATTTTTTTTCACGGATTTCGATAGAGCACATTTTTCTGAGTGCGAATATGTCAAAAACATAGTACCTTTAACATTAAAGTTTTCGAGATATTCGGTTGCAAAGTTTATAAAATGTACCATGGCACCATGCATAAGCTATCGGGCGGGTCAAGATTTTTAATAGCTTATTGATTCTAATAGCTTATAGCTTATTACATTTTAAAAGATTAAGGAGTAATATTATTTATTTTGGTAGCTTATCGAACATTTTGAAAGATTTGGGAGTAATCTGTTTAATTTTTTAACAACAATTTAAACAAATAAAAAAATATTTTAACAAATAAATGATAAATAATTTAAAGTAAAAAATAAAATCAGAGTAAATTTTCAAAGTGACCTCCATTCACTTCCTGGCAATATCCCATCCGCCACTGAAACTCCTGCAGAACCTTACCAACAGTATCGGGTTGAATGGTTCGAATTTCATTGCGAATTCTGTCCTTTAATTCTTCGATGGTATTTGGTCTATTGAAATAGACTTTGCTCTTTAAATAGCCCCATAAAAAGTAGTCTAGGGGAGTGAGATCTGGAGATCTAGGGGGCCATTCGATAGTTCCCCTGCGACCAATCCAATGGTTAGGAAATACATGGTTTAAATAATCGGCGATCACTGCAAAATGGGGTGGTGCACCGTCTTGTTGGTACCATATCGTGTGATGGGGCAGATCTGGATCTACGTCATTTGGGTAAAGTACCGCAAGTGCAGGGACTAAGTCGTCTCTTAAAAATTCTAAATATATTTCACCTGTTAATACGCCTACAAAGAAAAATGGGCCCAAAATACGATTACCTACAATACCAGCCCAAACGTTAACTTTTTGTGGAAACTGACTACGAGTTTCCATTTTCCAGTGTGGATTTTCAGGAGACCAATATCTACAGTTTTGCCGGTTAACTGTGCCGTCGAGATAAAAGGTAGCCTCATCAGAAAAAACAATATTGCGTAAAAATCCGTCGTCATCAATCAGGCGTTGCAACATGGTTTGGCAAAACTGTAACCTACGGTCAGAATCATCTTCGTTTAACTCTTGGACCAAAACCACTTTATACGGATGCCATTTGTTCAATTTCAAATATTTCAAGACGGAGCTTTGAACTATTCCGTTGTTTGCCGCCACTTGGCGGGTGGGTAAATGGGGATTTTCTTGAAGCTCTAGTAGAACATTCAATTTAACATCTTGTTGCACTGGTGGACGACCCGTTCTAGGGCGATCTCTCGTATGACCCACTTCTAAAAACTTTTGTTCTATTTTGCTAACGGTGGACTGTGTAATTGGTTCTCTGTTTGGATATTTGTTGTTAAATAAACGGCAAACTTCTACTTGTGTGCGAGCTCTGTCCCCGTAACCGATCATCATCAAAATTTCGATTCTTTCCCTTTCACTCAAACGACGGACCATTTTTAAATAAAATGAATTATGATGGAATAATGATTAATCAACTTACTTAATGATATTATTCAACTGATTAAAACACAAACTTGCGAGGAAAAACTTCAAAATTGTGACAACTGTCAAAACTGTTGTTTTTCCTGCGCTTTCTTGATAAATGATTAGCATTTGGTCATCGCTTGTATAATTCATTCTTAAAACTTTGCAACCGAATATCTCGAACATTTTAATGTTAAAGGTACTATGTTTTTGACATATTCGCACTCAGAAAAATGTGCTCTATCGAAATCCGTGAAAAAAAATATGGGTTGTCATTTAAAAAAATTGTCGATGACGTCATAGCTCAAAAACGAACAAAACAAAAAAAAAATCGATGGCTGAAATATATATATATATATATATATATATATATATATATATATATATATATATATATATATATATATATATATATATATATATATATATATATATATATATATAACTAAGACCAGTTCGTCAGCTATGTTCTCAAAGTGGCATGTCTGGTGATCCAGCTGATGAATTTTCCATCACTGGAGCGTTGGCTGATATTCAATTTCATGTTTATCAGTGTGTTAAATATAACGTACATTAATTTCAGAAGTACTAAAGTCAATTTACATGAAATAATACCAATAAATTGGCGACATGCAGAACAAACTTCATGAACATTGCAAGTTGTTTTTTTTTGCCAACGATATTTTAATTAAGTATATTACAAATAAAAAAGTTTTATTCATTCAGAGTACAGGAATGCGAAAACTCTTTTTTATCTTCTGAAATAAAGCTTTGTCCCTTGGAACTGTTATCACTTTCGCCTTCTGAACTCTCGCCACTGGAACTTTCAATAGATTCATTCTCATGTAAGCTTTCCTCATTTTCTAGAAAATTATGAAAACTCTAGTTATAAATGATTGTACCTAAAGTTATCATTCATGAATATAAAAATAATCAAGTAAAATAGCTGTATCATCTTCGTTGGAAACTGTTACGCCATCTAACGTTGATGGTAATTTAATACTTCCATGTCAGTTCTGAAATTAATATGTTATATCACTTTGTCCGATTGAATTGGTTTAAAACCAGGCTGATATTAAATTGAAATATTTATATGTTGTCTCTACTTTCGAGCAGATTTATAGCTCTAAATTGTAAACTGATTCTCTAGTGGGTAAGTAAAATAACATTTTAGAAAACAACCACGTTCCAAAAGTGGTAGAAGGATTACAGTAATTCATGTTGGCAATCGTAAAATGAACGCGAACATAATCTTGTTGCATATTCCCAGATTTATATACCAGTGGACTACCGCAAGAAACCTCGGACTCGGAGCAGCATCTTCACGTATAATTTATGTGAATAATACATTTTTTATGAAGTTGCTTTGTGAGATATTGGTGAGAGAATAGCTACTGGAATGCTGGTCGTAAGACGATGAACATCACATCTCTAGACTGGTCCCATTTTTCACTTTGAAATAAGGATACCAGACAAGCTTAGGAATAAAATATAGGACTTCTGAATAGTCTTACTGCCACGGTTTCATTTCAATTGGGGAACGGGATATAAAAGTGTTGCTTATACTTAAGTAGTTTTGTATGTTGTAATTCTATGTGGAAATACGGTCATGTGGACAGGTTTGTCGTTCTCTGTACAATACAGAAATCTTAGATTGTATTGGGCATGCATTTTTGTGAACATCTGCGATTATCATAGCCCGCTTTTTAAATTACTACGTATAACTACTAAATTACGGAGTTATGTGGCTGATTTTCCCATTAGTCCAGTGAAAAGTAATTGTACAATAAGGCCATTTATCGACGATTTGTTTTAATTCCATTATTCCGGAATTATGATCACAAGTAAGATTTTACCTTGAAATTTTGCCTTTGACATTTTACGATATGATATTTTACCTTTGTTACAGTGACAGTCCATGTGACATTAGTTTTGACGGTACTCAAATCTTAAGAATACACAAATCTACTCTACTATTGATATTTGTTCTATTTAAACATATTGATATAAACAAGAATTATGCATTTTTCTAGAAGATGTTAAACTTTAAATGAGTCAAATCATATAGGATCTATTAATACAACTACTTTTCCTAGCTATATGCTAGAAAATATTGAATTACGTAAATATACAATAGAATAATGAAGCATTTAAAGAGGGAGTAATACAGAAATTGCTTGGTTAGTCAAAACTAAAGTTACTTGTTGGATCTTATGTATGAATTATTATTTCCAAAATTCGAAAACAAATCCTATTTTCACCTTGGAATATATTTATTAGCTTTTAATTTCTTCACTATTCATATATTTTACGTAAGAATAAATCTTGGGTTTGTAGCAATTCATTATATAGAGAAATAAACAAATACATAGATGAATAATCAAATGAAGACAGTTACCAGTTGTATATGTGGACATTATACGGAAACGAATCACTTAGAAGTTGTAAGTTCTTTCACCTTCCTCTCAAGAGAGAGCATCTCACCACTAGGTCTAACCAACCACACACTCATCGGTAAAGCCGTATTTTATTAAAAACTTAGTAACAATCACGAGAAAAATCAATTGACAGTAATAACAATTTCGACATATCATATTATGATTTATTCAATATCAAAAACTATTAAACTATTAAAAACTATTATACTATTAATTAAATAAATATGTATTTAAACATCGAAAAAAGGGGGACGAGGCTTTTAATTTGGAAGCATAGTCCAACAACGTACGCTTACGAAGACAAAATAGTATTAATCGTCAAGAGTGAAAATGAAAAGTAAATAACAGCTCAAAGAGGGACCGCCTATCCGCGAGACTTGACCGGTAAGATTTCCATATTCTCCCCATATTCCATACTCTATACTCTCCCCATATACTACACTCCACGACCTTACCCCAATCGTCCTCCATAACTCACAGACATAGACTAAAGACTAATGACAAAATGTAGGTCCGAAGGTGGCCAAATAACAACAACATTATTAACAAGCAAAATAAGGAGAGCGGGTTTTTCCAGTGATTTTTCCCGTGAAGGGCACTAAATTAAATCAACAACACCATAAACTATAACAGGAGAGCAGAAAACCTCTCGATAATAGTAACCGAACACGGATATCGCCGTCACATCTCCTCTAGAAGCGATGGGCGGAGAGAGGTCAGTTCGCCGGTAGGCGTATTATAAACGAAATGGAGGAGCAGTACCTACAAGCACATGGCGAACACAGCTGAAAGCAGAAGACATGAAGTTTAGTTTAAAATGATTGTCAACCCCATCTGCCGCTTGCAATGTATTGTAAACCTTCAAAAAGTAATGTATATATGTAAATAAATATTGTTATTGTATTATTATTGGTAAGATTTCGATGTTCGAAGTTAAGCAAGAGTGTGGTTGGTGGCACTTGGATGGGTGACCTAGGCAGGCGTGGAGATGGGCTATGGCAGTCCAACTGAGACCTGGAAACACTTAACGTTTGCCGCGGACGCGTGGTTCCAGTTAAATGTTAATAAGGACAGAGTAATAAATATCGGTAACTGAAAACCATGCTATCATACATAAAAATTGTAAAGAGACTTTGCCACCGAGTCACCCATAATAAATAGGATGGTTTGAAGAAAAGTACTCAAGTAAAAAGGAGGAATGCACAAAAGTCCTAATGAGGTCTAAGTGCTGTAGTGGAAGTGAAACAACTACACTCCGACCCATATACATAGATACATACACAACAGCTCAAAGATAGTACAAATAATGTGATGTTTTTAAAAGAGTTTAGTGGAAATATAGTGGAAAAGTATAAATAATGAAGCAATGTGATTGGTTAACATATAACTACAATGTGTAGGAAGCACTAGTAACTAAGGAAATGTCTTTATTTCTGAGATACTTCCTTAACTACAAATCATAATGCGTGATCAGTGAATAAAAGGCACTCAAGGAGGTCGCCACGTATAATTTTTCTCTGATAAAATTAAGTAATTCTTTAATAATATCCAAGTTAATTATTATAAATTGTGCACGATAGTAATTAAACGTGTTTCCATGACGTGTTATGTAAAGAAAATAAATGAATTTAATTGATAGTATGCTTATCCAAGTCGTAATAGAAGATCTAGGCAGTTTCCTAGATACACTGCGCAACTTATTTAACGCACAACCAAAAAGTTAACTCAAATTTGACGTTATGTATTTTCGACAATTTTTGTTCGTTTTGGTCGATTTTTTTTTCAAATTGTAGGTTTTTCTCTTAGGAATATCACTGTCTTAGTTGTTTTGGTAAAACGAATGATTTTGATATTATACCAGGTGCTATAAAAATGTTATGTTTTTTTCCGAAATTTCAAAACGTCCTGTGGGCTATACAAGGTATTGCAAGTTATTGCAATTATAGCCAATTTAAAGCCTCATGTTTTTTCTACATTTTCTTTTTTTATTCATTTGTTTATCTCTGTTACTTCATGAAATACACCGTTTTGAAACACCATATGCTTTTATTCACATGAAATGCATTTATCGGACAACTCAAACAGCTAGCAAGCTATGGAAATCGAACATTACACGTCATAAACTGACAACTGTGTCATTAGTTTTTTGTTGACAGTCCAGCAATAATTAGTGAATAATGGAACGCCAAACCAGAAATTTAACTCGTGATGAATGTGTTGAGGCAGCTACATTACATGGTGAAGGGTGAAGTGAAGGTTGGGAGTGTCTCACACAACTATAGCGAGAGCAATTCAAAGGTACGCGGAAACAGGAGAACATTCCAGACGGGCCGGTCAAGGTAGATCTCGTGTTACCTCTGCTATACAGGATCGCTTTTTAAGAGTAAATGCTGTAAGACAACGATTTATAACTGCAACACATTTAAGAGCACAACTTCAAGACGCAGGTGGTCCACTCATATGCGTTCAAACTGTACGCCGACGACTGAGGGAGGCAAATTTAAACCCAGGATTGCTGCTCGAGGACCCGCATTAACAGTAGATCATCGAAGAGCCAGATTGAATTTTGCCAATGAGCATGTTAATGGGATGGAAGCAGATTGGGAACGTATTCTTTGGACTGATGAGTCAAGGTTCAGTTTGTATAATTGTGACAGACGTAATCGCGTCTACCGAAGACCCGATGAGCGATACAGTCAATGCAATTTTTTGCACACAACTTTATATGGAGGTGGATCCGTCATCGTGTGGGGCGGAATATCTTTGACTGGGCGAACGGACTTGGTAACTGTGAATGGAAATCTCAATTCTGACAGATACATCACAGACATTCTTGAAGCACATGTTTTGCCTTATGCCCCCTATATAGGACCCAATTTTTTACTAATGCAAGACAATGCGCGTCCCCACACGAGTCTTATCGTGAGAAATTATCTTGAAGAAGTAGGAATTGATCACATAGACTGGCCAGCCCGTAGCCCCGACCTTAACCCCATTGAACATGTTTGGGATTTTATCGGTCGGCGGTTACGAAGTGAGGGACGACAACCCCAAAATTTACAAGAATTGGAAGGACGCCTAGTCGAATTATGGAATGGCCTAGATCAAAACCTAATCAGAACTTTGGTTTTAAGTATAAACCAAAGATGTCGGGAGGTCATTCGCGGAAGGGTGGAAACACCAGATACTAATTCTCTATTTACTTTTGTTTTGTTTCCTGTTATTCGTTGTTTTATTGATTAAAGCAATCCATTTTTCTAGGTATGTTTTTTGAGTTTTTGTCCTTTTAAGACCTTTTTCTCTTCTAAAACACCTTGCATCTCTCAATAAATTATAAGATATCAAGGAAAACAGAACGCAAAATGAGGCATTGAACCAGTATAATGAGTAATAAATAATGAGCACTTGACAAAAAAGAAAGTTAATAAATCTAATAAAAATCACGTCAACTCAAAAATTGGATATTTTATGAAGTAACAGAGATAAACAAATGAATAAAAAAAGAAAATGTAGGAAAAACCTGAGGCTTTAAATTGGCTATAATTGCAATAACTTGCAATACCTTGTATAGCCCACAAGACGTTTTGAAATTTCGGAAAAAAACATAACATTTTTATAGCACCTGGTATAATATCAAAATCATTCGTTTTACCAAAACAACTAAGACAGTGATATTCCTAAGAGAAAAACCTACAATTTGAAAAAAAAATCGACCAAAACGAACAAAAATTGTCGAAAATACATAACGTCAAATTTGAGTTAACTTTTTGGTTGTGCGTTAAATAAGTTGCGCAGTGTATTTCTACAACAATTTTCGTCATATCCTTGATAAATATTTAAAGCAGTACATAATCAACAAGAAAGTTATCTAAGAAGAAGTTCCTGTAGTTCTAAGAGGTATCGTTTCTGGTTTTTGCCGTAAGAGTGGTTGAGGAAGCAGTTCATACAGCGAGGATGCCATTGCAGTTTCCACGGCGAGGAAGCAATTGCAGCACATAAGTGCGGCAGTGATGTGCGCGAGTGTTTGTTTATAAATGGATTAACTTTGTATCAAGGTAATAACAAAGCCACAACTTATATTTCTCATATGTGTAGCATACATAAAAATAAGTGTAAAGATACTTAATAAGTTATAAATCAATATCACAATCAAATGCTAGACAAAAGTATTATACATTTAACTAATAGCATAAACTTCTTGGCATGTTCGAGCGATCGTAGTACAAGTTCACTGATAATGTAAGTTTTGACCAAAATAAGATAGCAAGATGCTATACAAAATAAACTAATAATGAGATAAGACATGTACAATAAAAATATAACCCATGGTATATTCATGTATAATAACATATATAATAACATGATGCTATATATGGTATACATGGTATAATAACATGATATAAGCATAATTATGTTAAATATTACAAATTCCAAAAAAATTTAATGACGGTATCTGTCCAAGTCTACAGCAAGACTACAACTAGACATTAAAAAAATTAAAATTAAATTAAATACATCAATTACAATGCAGATAGATATTAAAAATATAGTTTATAAATAGGTTAGATAGGGTAAAATGTAAAAAAGACATTAATATCAAATATAAAGGTTAAGACATAAACTGAAAGTGATAGTGAACAATAAAACTTAATGTGAACGTGCCATGAACATTGCAAGGAGAGGTAAACACCATATTAATATAAGGAATATCTAGTGGACATTTAAAATAAAAACAAGGACGATTGTTAGAACAACAATTTATTGATAGACGAAGAAGAAGAAGACGGGGAAGACGCGGTTCGAGGGAGAGAAGATTTGAAAAGAAATAAGAAGTAGAAACATGCATTAGAATAATTAATACTTACAGAACAGGACGTATAGAAATTAAGGAGATCAAGGAGATTAATAATTGGTCAAGCAGTCCCATATACTAATGGTACTGCAACTCTTCAAGTGGCAGGATATGATCCAGGTAGATAAAGAAGCAGGCATCACGTAATACTTCCTACAAAAGGACAAGGGATCGACAAAACTTCACAATAGAGAACGTATAAGGTACCAGAATCTAAGATATATCATTTTCTAGAAAATTAACATCATAAATATAACGAATTCGTTTAAACAAAGATAATTAGGGAAAAGAGCTTAATAAATCCAAGCACCTACCTTATATATGAGTTTAAAATACGATATCCACATAATAAAAGAACTTATAAATTCAACATGAAAAAAATGTGAAATTTAAATCTCCGCTTTATCCCAAGTTTTCCACTTTATCCGAAAATTTCCCTAAACTTATATATATATTAAAAACCATTTTTGCATTAATAAACGATGTTTACCTACTATTTTTATCCCTACTTCCGGTTTAACCGAAATTTCGGCGATTCCGGTCCCGACCGTTTCGGATAATCGGGAGTCTACTGTATATGGTTTTATTACTCTCCTTCATTTCCAAAAAGACTGTTTAGTAATACAAGAACTATAAAATTTTATTTCAATATATCCCTAATATATTACGGTTTACTTCCACGGGGAAGCTCCCGACAAATAAAGCTCGGTTCATTTGTACAAATAAGATTTCCCAGCACGTTTTTTCGTGTACTCTATAACAATAAACCTGCGCCGACGACCACCTAATGTCATTTATACTGAGAAGTGTAAAGCCCTTCTTGAGCATAGAAATAGGTTTTTCCACGTATACAGCCGTTGAATCGCAATCAATGGCCGAGTTTTCCAATGGATATTGGCGTTGTGGGGCGTACTAGCGTGAAAAAATAATAACCCCGCTGATTTTCTAAGAAGCCGCTTAATCTGTACGCTCTCGCGGCGATAATTTACCAAAGCGAACCTTTTGTGTGATTTTTTTTATATTATCCTATTATTCGTATTCAATTTAGCATTCGCGGTACACACATAAATTTGTTTCACCAATGAATTTCCGCCGATAATAACGCAAAGTTATGATATCTACTCAAAGTTTATAGCTTAAGAGTTCTGTCTGCGGCCGTGAAAAACATGAAATCGTAGCCATATAACTGTAGCGTTATTAAAAAAAGATTAGGTTATGAAATTTTAAACATAAATAGAGAAAAGTACAATCTGTGTCGCTGCGTGTGATATTTTTAAAAAAAGTAAATAGTTCTTTTTCTATGATTTTTTGAAATATCAAAGTAAAAAAAATGGAAAACAAAAAACGCTACGACATAGATTATGATTACATATACCACCAAAAAGAAATTCGTTTAAATATGTAAATTCTAAGTATTTTTAATTATGTGGCTCTTTTACCGATTTTATCGTCCTAGGAGCTGGCGGCATCTGCGATGAATTTGCGAGTTCGCTGTACGCGTATTCAGTGTGATTTGTGGCCCCGTTTTACCTGTATTATTATGGACAGCATTTAAATAACAGTATTACATGGTATTTCAGTTTTACATGGTATTAGATACATACAACACCAAATGGTTGAATTATTATAATTCATATTAAGGCTATTTTATATAGCAGTATTTGATAAAAACACATAAAACCTTTGTCATGAAAACAGTTTATTTTTATTTGTTCATATATTTTATTTTTGACTCAGTGAAACAGACAAAGGAATAAAAAATCAGTATTATTTCAGATTTTATTTAGAAATTGAAATACAATTAATTATTTTTATAAATTATTTTAAATAAAGTTAGTTCCAATACAATCTTGAAGAACTTTCATAGTCATGGTAATCATAGTCATGGAAATAATATAATATAATATTTTGTTTTATTTATTTTCCCGTATATGTGAAGGTATGTAAACACTATTTTCAATGTAGAATCGTGACGCCAATAGGTACTGAAACAATATAACAAACTAGATATATTATAAAAAAAAGTCTCAGCGATTCCCAAATTTTAGATTATATAGTTTCGCAACAACACAGCAAGGGACATTATGAGCATTATAAACATTTTAAGTAAGGCATGAGGAACAGATTTTCATATTTTTTATTAGTTTGGCGACCAACCTGTATTATCCTCCGATTTAAATTTTTGTTAGGTTTAAAGGTAAGTAGAATTTATACAAATTCTACTAGTTTATACAAATAGTGAGTGAATAGTGACTTTGAATAGTGAGTTTATACAAATAGTGCCTTTTGTTGAAAAAAAATTAGAGTATTGGCCATTGCCAGCAGTAGAAATTCATATTTAGGTTAAAAATATTCTCACAGAAATGAACTCCCCGAACTTATAAAATATACACAGAACCTAATAGTAAGTTATTATTATACAGCCAATATACAAACAAATGTTTTGCACATACTAGATAGATATGGTATAATTTAGATTTGCTGTAATATTTTATTTTTGTAATAATTTCTGTCATGATTAGTTCGCGAAAAAAACTATAGGTAGAGATACACGGCCAAAGAACAAAAATTTTTTCTTCGTCGTATTTTTAGCTCGTGAGAATCAAATTTCATGGAAAAATCGTGGTAAGTTCTACTTTGTTTTATAATTTACTAATTATGTGTCTTTGATCAATCGGATATGTGGATTCACCGTACCTATGCATTTTAAACATGGCATTAGTAAAATAATAAAAATAAAATAAAATAATTTAGGTACTATGACGTACCTAAATCAATAAATTATCACATTGCTATCAAATGTAATTACCATATAATAAATAATGTACCTATATTATGTTGTGTATAATATACCACATAGCGTAAATAATAAATAAACTATTTAGAAATTATTAAATAATTAAATAAAATATTTCAGGCACAGCATGTCAAATTTATCAATAAAACGTAATTAATTTACGAACGTATAGGTATGTGTCGGATAAAAAATTAGAAAGGCATTCCTCAAACTATATTTTTTATTTCAACTGTATCGCCTTTTCTCAACATATTCGATTCGACATAATCAATTGATTGATTATTTATAAAGTAATAGACTAGCATTGATTGAAGGAAAATCCTTCAATCAACCCTAGTAGTCGTTGATAGAAGGAATTTCAGTCAACGCTAGTAGTAAAGTAAGCATTTGCCTAATTTGTAAATAAATATGTAATTCTTTTCAAGCTGTAATGAAAGTTACATTCATACCTCATATTATATTTACCTTCTTGGCAAAACCAATTTTTCAAGGAACACTAATTCTCAGTCTATGCTTTTTCTTCTTTTATAGTCCATGGTTGTTTCACTATTTCACTCACAGTAACTAAATACCCTCCAAATAATTTAATAGATACCTACTATACACGAGGCTCAGTTCAACCCTGAGTAAAATCACCGTAGTGGCGTTGACCAACAGCAGAACACCGAACGGATAATAAACTCCACCTCCCGCTACTGTCATTTCAAAAGAATTTACTCCTGCACCTATTGTGTGCTTTGCAGACTGAACTCTTAAATTCAAATTATCAGCGAATACTATCGCTGATTTAAAACATTTCTTGTAATCATCGGCAATGTCTTTTAAAAAATGAATTATTAAAAGTCTCAAAAATAGAACGTCATGGTCTCTCTAGTATTATAGTGATTATAACCCAGGAATTTTAGTACAAATTAATATCGCTCGAACCCGGAAGTAATTATTGTAAAGCTGGGAATTTGATGTGCTGCCTAACCGTTTGGCCAGTTGAAACTAGAATGAATTAGCTATCTTTTAAACACATAACAGTTGCTATATCTCAACTTAACAAAACCGCGGGAAGTAAAAAAAATTAACACCTCTCTTTATTAGACGTGGACGACTTTAGGTAGAAGATATAGCAAAAATGGCTGAAGTAAATGTTGTAGGGCATAAAATAAGCTCTCCACTGATATATTTACTTTCTTTGTGCAACTTATAGAATCGGAAATCATGCGATTTCATATTATACAATGTTATTGGTATATTCCGTAATTTTTTCTTCCACAATGGAATCAGCACGGCTTGAGTGTCACTAGCTCTCGGCCTAATAGGTAAGACTTTGTAACGTAAATAAATTCCGTTCCGTTTTATGGCTAATGTTTGATTTCCTATCTCAAATATTTGCAATGTACCGCGACTCACCATCTACCGTTATCCCTATCTTTCCGTCCCGCTAAATGCCGCGTGCTCCCAGCAAGCACATTTATACGCGATATCCGCAAAAATCATTCTCTTTCTGCCGACCTGCTTGCTTGAGCCTGTTGACCGTGGCTTACGTTCGCGAAGATATATCTTCGGTATTTTAGTGTAGTGATTCTTAATTACCAGGTATAGTCTGAAAAATTGTATTATTATTAATATATATGTGTAAGTGTTCTACAGCTGAGCCAAATAATTAAAGGATTTCCGAAGGGAAATTAAGTCGTAATTGGACCATTTTTTTGCTTAGTGCAAACCTTAAAATAGGTGTAATACCAATTTTACGGTTTAAACTCTACCAACTACTTGGAGTGAGCTGAGGGCACAAAAACCACGTCTATATAAATATGAATTAAATAAATATTTAATTTAAATTTGAATCGTACGTTATCGTTCGATTTTAGACTACCTACCTGGTAAGTTTGAATCAAAGATACTGTTTTACCGAATGGTAGCATACTTTCAGTTTATTTAGAAGATATTACTTCGACGGAGTAGACCATAGAAAATCAATTCCTTTGGTGAGCGGAGAAGACCATTATTACCTATTCCTGAACGTCAGACTGGAAGGTATCTCCTCCTGCAGCCGGCACATTGCACCCAAGACTTAAGGAATATTTCCACTTTACTTTTTTTCCAAGGTTTACAAGTCACTTTTGTTGTAAATGATAAATTTCTCGACTTGACCTGGTGTCAAGACTGAACATTTTTTATTGTTTTAACCTAAAGCCCTACAGGTTACTTAATAAAGTAGGGTCGTTTTAACGCCCCTTAGGAAACCCAATTGTTAATTTTAATATTAATTTAAGAATAACTGTGAATCATCAACTGGTCATTAATATTTTTGTAATATATTGTTTTTAAAAAACATCTTTATCTTTTATTTCTCTGGGAAAAGTCTGAGTCACAAGAGGGGTCACAGTTGATAATTATTGGCTGATCATTTCTGCGGTCTTCTGTACTATTTAAGTACTCTTGACCTGGCGTCCAAGTATTTTTATACAAAATTTTAAGTAGGAGTAGATCAAGCCGGTCATTGTCAAACTGTGATTTTTCTGGTGATATATCTAAAGGTATCTAAGTGCAAGCCTCTAGCAAATCCACTTATCCACGACCTCAGTATTTAACTGAGCAGCCGATAGGCAACAACAAATTTCATTACGTCACATCTCCTGGATGAGAGGCCCTTTAATTAAGGTATTTTATCTTTTAGATTTTATGGTCGACTTAAATAAATGTTGTGAAAACTCCTCCTGGTGAGGGCGAAGCATCCAGGGAAACGCAAATCATGTTTTATTTGAAACTGAGCCTTACTAACTTGGAAACCCAATCGTTGTAGACCGGGAGATTAGAACAGTTTATTTTCACCGCTGCCTCCATGCCTTTGGAGGAGTGAATGTGAAACAAAGAAAATTAAGGAAAATTGGATTCATATGAAAAATTGTTGCATTTTTAACTATTTTTTACACTAGCATAAAACTTCTGTTTTTCTCTATTGCACGTTAGAGATAAGTTAGACCCTTTTGAGACTTTAAATTTGTTTTGAGCTTTAAGTGGGCGCATATCAATGTCAAACAAAAAAAAACCCGAAAAACCCCCGAGTAATAAAAATGAACAACTTTGCACCCTTTTAAAAAAGTTTTTTGTGAAGTAAAATGTGGCTGCAAATTTGATGTAGTTTTTGATGCATTTTTGCATACAATAATGCATTTTTGGACAAGCCCCCTTAGTTATCCCCCGAACTTTTTTCTAAATTGTTTTTAGAATCGAATGCAAAAAACCCGAGGTATCTACCTGCGTGTCATAAAAAGTGAGTTTTTCACTCATTTTCCCCGTCTAATGCCCAATCAGAGAAAATTAGAGGCGGATCTAGACTTATTTTTACGAAAAAATATAACCAGTATTAATACAGAATAATTTCTGTATTATTACAGTGCGGATACCGTGAGGTGTTCCACAATTTTTAAATCAATCTTGCACACGGAGATAACTATTGCGAATACAGTTATTGAAGAAATATATATGAATAACATGCTGTCTTTAGAAAAACCTTTATACCTACTTTTTTCTAAATAAAAGTTTAATAAACTTAACATTGTTTGCCATTAGTTTTATTTTCCTTTACTGGACTTAACATTTCAGTCAAGTCCAAATAATACACTTTTTCTTTTAGGCAAAGAAAGATTTTTTTAAAGTGGCTTTAAAAAAAATCTAAGTGCTTTTTAAACAAATATTTAGTTTGACAGACTCTATTCTTGCCTCTAAATTTGACAACTTTGATCCAAATATTTCATTAACATAATTCATTACCAAAAACATTCAAACGCCTCTCCTGCAAATTCCTGATAATTTCCTCCTGCTAATTTCGGTACATACTTTTCCTCTGATGGAACTAGAATAGAATTTATTATAAATACCTTTTATATCTTTGGTTTAATATGAATTAAAGGTGCTCAAGAACTACGCTTGCTCTCTTTTCAACATTTGCTTGTGGGGGACACACTTTATGGGTATGATAATAAACAGAATTTGTCAGATGAATATCACCAACTCTGTGTGGAATTATTTTATAGCGCTGCGGCGCCTCAGGTCGTGGAAGCAGTCAGGCAGTGGAGTACCCACGTGGAAATACTTAATCAGGAAAATCGCGCGTGTATTGTGCTTCTTAAACAGTGACAAATTATTGTAAAACAATTAATAACGCTACATTGTGCTAACGTTAAAATTCCTTATGAACCAATCGTAAACCAAAGAATAAACACTTATTATCCTTTCAATTAAATAATTTTTTTTTATTATTGGAGACCCCATTTTTCCTTTTGAAACATAACATAGGTATATTATAAATTTTATAATAAAATTTTTGGAAAGTTTCTTTAATAGCATATACTGAGGCATAATTATTGTATTAATTTGATCTTAAAAAAATATATTTCCTATGTTCAGTTCGAGTGATCAGAAGCAGCAACAAGCCGTTATGGAGAAGAACCTGAAGATGGCAGGTATGACTACCGTAACGCCGAGAATATAAGGTACGTGGGAGAAGACCCAGAAACCTACTACATTCTATCTATATCCGTGAAACCCTAAAAATTCACATGTCTACTACAACCAAGGCAGAGTATAGCTAAACGTCGCATAGCAACACGTCTGATTGGTCAAGCCATAATATCGTTGTAAGTAAATTAATAATCGACACAAAAATCTGTTTGAAGTGAAAATATAATACTTGACTATTATAATATTAATAATTACAGAACATTAATAATTAATAAACTATTTCTAAATTGAAGGATATATATTAAAGCATAAGGGTAAATACAAAGGTTCGAGGCTATAGCTACGACCCATAGTCAAATTGTTGAACGAACGCGTGAGAACGAAAGTAATATTACACTTCATAAATTAAAATTAAATGAAAACATGTGTTCCGAATGTAAAATTATAATATGTGATAGTTTAAATATAATAAATATGACTACAATTATAAAAAGTAAAATTTTAAAATAAACGTGATTAGCCACAGTAGAATAACATTACTAGACAGGAGCAGGTAACTAAGAAATTGTTTTGTTTTAAAAGGAGAAACTTCCTTAGCTACAAATAACAGTAAAAAAGAGAGTCGAGCTATGACATTCTAGAGCCACAGTAGCCACGCATTTCAATTTTGAAAAGAAAATTAAATGAAAGATAAGATGAAATTAAATTAATTGCTATAAATTCAAGCTGAATATACATAAGTGATATTACATATGGTTTTGGAATAGTGAAACTTATAAGATAAGTACTTTCTTCAAATTTGTAAGATACATGTAAAGAAGCTTAATAGCTTCCCAGCCAAATAAAGACATATGCAGTTCAAGGAGGATAAAGACAAGTTACAAATATCCTAAAAGTGAATAAATAGAGCGAAGAAATAGTTTCGATGATTGGGGATGATTGATTTCGAAAATTGGGGCAAATAACAAACCACGAGAAGCAGAGTCAACAGTATCCAGTCAGAACTTCTACATCAGTGCAACGGATCGCCGCTAGACGACACCACGCCAGTGCAGTGAAATGTGCGGTAAATAAAAGTCACAAGTGTCATAAGAGGATTAACTCTCATTACAAAGGTATTAAAAACAATCATTGCAATTTTAGTTAATGATAATGGTTTATAGAGGACTCCCATGTTAATAGTATTAAGTTATAATCGGATTTCGTGGGTATTGATATCAAGGTTATAAATTTTTCATGAATTTCTCCAATAATTATAAAATAAACATCATCATATGTCAATATTAGGATATTAAGAAGAATATTAAGATTAGCTTTTAAGCTCTTTGCTATTCATATTTATTATGTGAGACAAAATCTTGGGATTGTAGCAATCCATTACAATGAGAAATAATCAAAGGATAATACTTAATCCTTACTATTCTCATAGTGACATTTTTTTGCGAGACTAGTTTTGACCATTATTTGATGGAAAGTCGCTGTAAAAATGCATCAGACTTACTCGAGTAAAATATTCGCACCAAATAAACAACCCCGTAGCACTGCAAACAGAAATAGCACACTTGATTAATTGTACTAATAGCAAAGGCCTGTAATTTGTGTCTCAAATAAACTAATTTTAGCAGTTTCACATAAAGCTTTGTATGCTATTCGCACATAATTGGACTTAATTGATTTGCTCTATTTAGTGGCATCGGTCGCTGTGCTCAAGCTACAGGGCTCGTCAGTAATATATTGATTTGAACATGGGAGTCCCCCAAGGCTCTGTCCTGGGTCCTGTCCTCTTTCTTCTATATATTAATGACATAACAAACTCATTTCGCGAATCACACTTGACTCTTTATGCAGATGATACGCTTATAATGCCTGACAAATCTTATAGTAGGTACTTTAAAACTTAAATGTGCACATACAATCTTAAATTTAATTAAATGGTTTCAAAATATACCATTATACTGTAATTTTCACCAAACACAAATACTCAGATTCCATGCACCTCGTACTATAAACCTACCTACATTAATTAAAAATTATTATAGGTATTATAAACGTACATTAATTTGTGGAAAAATTACTCTGTGCGCTCCTGATCGACTTCTCGGCCGACGGTTGCTCAGACGGCCGCTCTGAATGTCTTTTAACGCTTCCTTTCACTACGCTATTCACTGAAAGACTAGATTACATGGACAAAAATATATTTCAAAGAGATTTTCTTACAAATTTTCAATATGAGTTTTCAAGTTTTCTATGCAATGGGTCCTGCAGCGTTTTTTGTTCCTCTGAGTTTAAGTGTTCTTCATTTGTTGGTTGCTCGTAATGCAGCAAAATGTACAAACTTAACGTGCAGTATTTTCGGTAGATTTTCTATAATATTTAAAATTTTCGTTCCAGATCCTAAATGGAAGAGTCTATAACTAATGAATTTTGTTGTTATTGTGCAAAGCTGAATTTCCGGGATCGTGGGGTTGCTTTTGATATTATCAGATTTGTTTTGGAAAGTTATAAGAAATTTTAACTGCAGTACCTAAATAGATACCTGGTTGTACTATAGAATGATTAGGATATACATATTACAATCGACGATTCTCAAAAAACAAAGATCAAATTTCTAGTAACTATACTGGTAGAATATATATATATATATATATATATATATATATATATATATATATATATATATATATATATATATATATATATATACTCTATACTCTAGAACAAGTACTGCTTATCTATCTGCAATTTAGCTCATGCGCGAACTCATTTGAAATATCAAAACAACGATTTTCGTTGGTTTGTTAAAAGATTAGAATTGAGAATGTAATTACGAAAAATGAAAATAATAATTGAGAACCGAACAGAAATTGAAGCAAATTTGTGTTATATAAATACAAAAGTAAAGATACAAGAAATCTAGCTGGTGCAGAATCCCAGGTTTTGGGGATCTATTCATTGATCCAACAACAGGTTACGAACCCAGTCTCTCAAGTTTTGTGATATTTCTGAATTATCAAACTAAATTGACGATAGGATATCAGTGAATTTTCTAAAAAGATAAAATGGATTCAGCAACAACTGTGCAATTTTAAACAACAACTGCAATTTTAAAATAAAATAAGGACAATTGGGCTATCTGGAAATTTCAGAGAACAATAGTAACAAATAAATTATTGTAACCACAATAGATCAAGGCCTGTCCTGTAATGCATCTGCTGCTATGTGAAATTTCAAGAGAAACGTGGTCGATATTATAATCAATTTATGATAAGGAATTAGTCGTGAGTCGGCATCTTCTACAGCAAAAATTGGATCATGAGTGAATTTAAAAATAGATTGTATCTGCTTAGTAGTCAAGACCCTCGACTAATCAAGTCTAACAGTGATTTGCTATTAAATAATGTACATAGCCACTAACTACCACAACAAGGATATTCAATGTATACAAGAGTCATCCTATAGCCCTCTATATAAATATATAAATTTTAACCAAGAAAACCTGGTAGCTATGAACATATCACTAAGAAAACTTAACCCGCACCATTTCATTTCATTTCATTTTGCATTTCAAACCCGCACAGTCAATAATCGTATCTCGACTTTTTATATGGATGGTAACAGCTATAAAATTGACCCAAATGTAATATGTACAATTTGCAATAAACAAGTAAAAGAATCTCTTTCTCAGATATTGGTGCAATGACCAATGTATGAGAATCTCCGAAACCAGTTTCTCAATAAATACTTAATTTTTACTACTCTAACAGATAATCAAATTGGTGTTAATCTTTTTACTTTATAATTTTATAATTATTGTTAGTTATTATCTGTAGTTTAATGTACTTATATATAATAATTGATATATTTTGTTATATAATAGCTGTAGTTATAATGTTTTACACTAACCTCTTTGTAATGGCATATATAGCCTATATACAAATAAACTACTACTACTACTTACTACTACTTACATTTCAAAAATTGAGGAAATACGGAATAAGTTAATGCAAGCT
>CAXKVY010014521.1:0-19805 GCA_964058915.1 Tetropium fuscum | reverse complement strand
AACAATTTAAACAAATAAAAAAATATTTTAACAAATAAATGATAAATAATTAAAGTAAAAAATAAAATCAGAGTAAATTTTCAAAGTGACCTCCATTCACTTCCTGGCAATATCCCATCCGCCACTGAAACTCCTGCAGAACCTTACCAACAGTATCGGGTTGAATGGTTCGAATTTCATTGCGAATTCTGTCCTTTAATTCTTCGATGGTATTTGGTCTATTGAAATAGACTTTGCTCTTTAAATAGCCCCATAAAAAGTAGTCTAGGGGAGTGAGATCTGGAGATCTAGGGGGCCATTCGATAGTTCCCCTGCGACCAATCCAATGGTTAGGAAATACATGGTTTAAATAATCGCGAACGATCACTGCAAAATGGGGTGGTGCACCGTCTTGTTGGTACCATATCGTGTGATGGGGCAGATCTGGATCTACGTCATTTGGGTAAAGTACCGCAAGTGCAGGGACTAAGTCGTCTCTTAAAAATTCTAAATATATTTCACCTGTTAATACGCCTTCAAAGAAAAATGGGCCCAAAATACGATTACCTACAATACCAGCCCAAACGTTAACTTTTTGTGGAAACTGACTACGAGTTTCCATTTTCCAGTGTGGATTTTCAGGAGACCAATATCTACAGTTTTGCCGGTTAACTGTGCCGTCGAGATAAAAGGTAGCCTCATCAGAAAAAACAATATTGCGTAAAAATCCGTCGTCATCAATCAGGCGTTGCAACATGGTTTGGCAAAACTGTAACCTACGGTCAGGATCATCTTCGTTTAACTCTTGGACCAAAACCACTTTATACGGATGCCATTTGTTCAATTTCAAATATTTCAAGACGGAGCTTTGAACTATTCCGTTGTTTGCCGCCACTTGGCGGGTGGGTAAATGGGGATTTTCTTGAAGCTCTAGTAGAACATTCAATTTAACATCTTGTTGCACTGGTGGACGACCCGTTCTAGGGCGATCTCTCGTATGACCCACTTCTAAAAACTTTTGTTCTATTTTGCTAACGGTGGACTGTGTAATTGGTTCTCTGTTTGGATATTTGTTGTTAAATAAACGGCAAACTTCTACTTGTGTGCGAGCTCTGTCTCCGTAACCGATCATCATCAAAATTTCGATTCTTTCCCTTTCACTCAAACGACGGACCATTTTTAAATAAAATGAATTATGATGGAATAATGATTAATCAACTTACTTAATGATATTATTCAACTGATTAAAACACAAACTTGCGAGGAAAAACTTCAAAATTGTGACAACTGTCAAAACTGTTGTTTTTCCTGCGCTTTCTTGATAAATGATTAGCATTTGGTCATCGCTTGTATAATTCATTCTTAAAACTTTGCAACCGAATATCTCGAACACTTTAATGTTAAAGGTACTATGTTTTTGACATATTCGCACTCAGAAAAATGTGCTCTATCGAAATCCTTAAAAAAAATATGGGTTGTCATTTAAAAAAATTGTCGATGACGTCATAGCTCAAAAACGAACAAAACAAAAAAAAATCGATGGCTGAAAAAAGTGACATTTTATAGAATAAAGTTGACGTGTCCGAGGATTTCCTGTGAAAATCCTTCAATAACGATTAATTGAATTTATTCCAAACTTTACGAGCTCAGTGTATAACCTGCAACACCGTGCAGCCACAAAAATGATAGAGGTGACGACGCTGGCCCCTTATTCTGGCCAATATTCGTCCACCTCATTCAATCGCGGATATATGGAAGTCCCTCCAGGAATCGACTTGTTTCCCCACGGCTTCACTGGGTGTTACACCACCTCTGCCCCTTTCTGGTATGGGAAGAACAAACTGAGGAGCACCATTCAGAAATACCCTCAACTCATCACCACAGATGAAGTGTTCCTCTAACCTACTTCAACACATCAACCATCGCAGATGCCGGGGCCCAATGCCTAGTAGCTCCGTATGGAGGAGACTACACTGAGGATACGCTCCATACCACGCCTGCCTGATACCCAGCCTGCGCTATAATTTTTTTTGTGAGAATAGCCGCCTCCGTTTGCCTTGTTAACCTCGCCTGTTTGCCTCCAACGCAACATTCCACGCCTTCGGAAGGAGATGGAAAACTATGCCACTCAATGGGGATGGAAGAAGGCAGATCAGGAGCTTATTCCAACAACAATGATGAGCGAAGTGGCATCCCCCTTCCTTCTGCAATTTTTATCATATGGGTGCAAGAAATGCGGTAGCGGAGGAGGCTGTACCTGCCTCAAAGCAGAGCTAAAATACTTGGCACTTTGCAAATTTTGCTCCGGCGTCTCTTGCCAAAACGTTACCGTAATTCAGATTGCCGAAGGAGGAGAAGACGACTACGTCGACGCTCCACGACCTATTTTCCAAGCTGAGTCGGACGATTTCGAGGCACCCACTAAGCAGGCATAATGAACTATCAACAAATGCATAGTTTAGGAGATATAGTGAAAAAAACCTAAAAGGGTACGAAAGTTTCGCGGTTTTTCGAATGCTACGAGGTTAGCACAGGTCTTTCGAAGCTGCAAAGTGGATATACACTACTGGTAGTGGTCCTAACAACATATTAAAAAATTAGAACTAGCCGTTAGTTTGCTATTTTAATCTACTATATGACCGGCCTAACTGTTTATTTAGGGTATAAAAATATACAGTGTGAGCCTGATTTTACAGTGTCTCGGCCTCAGTTGCTTCATATAACGAGCCTCCACTGCTATGAGTAGAGGCCGCACATACAGTATTAATTTTGGTATGGTTTGAGTGAGGGCTTTTTCTGCTAAATGGGTCTTTGCTTACTCTTCTTCTACCTTACACTCCTCAACGCTCCCCTACATAATGTCCTTTATATCTCTATACACACTTTCATCGAGATATTTTAAGTCCAGGTATTCATTAAGCTAAAATATTTGTCGTCTATAGGTACATCGTCTTGCATATCTCCATGGACAGAGCACTCTATTTAATTAACGTTTGCATCACATACTAGGTTTTACAGAATTATTGCTGAACATAAGGAAAATAAGCGTTGATTTTCCGTTCCTGCAACCCTCAAGAATTACTGTAGTTGACAATATAAATCTCAGTTAATAATATAAATCTGTAAACTAGGTTTACAAATTTTTGAAGTGAATAAATACTTCTTTAGCCGCATGAGAGTGATTTTTCAAGGTCGCGTCACGAAACATTTTATAACATTTTCGTCTCGCAAGTGAGATAAAGCATATGACAGATATAAGGGAGAGAGAGAAACAGAGATATCGATTGCAGCTTTGACTTGGGCAACGATCCCCCACAAGTGTTCTAAAGCGGAGAGCAATTTTGTAATAATTTACAAACGATCGTGACAGAATCGGAATTAACCAGAATACAATATTACTTATGCGTATCGTGCTTGATATATCTGGATTGGGCTTTTGAATCTGATCCATATGGATGATGATCTTTTTGCGGAGGATGCGTTCTTGCCACTACTTCACTTTCTTCGTGAGAAATTTGGTTTAGATATGAATTACGACTGGAACATTGGTTACCACACTTCGGTTACCATAAAGCCAATACGTACAATACCTCTCTCTCTCTCACTCTCTCAACGAATCGGTAAATAAACAGTAAATTCTATCTGGTGTACTGTGCTGCACGATTTTTTTTGAAATAAAGTACCAAATGTAAGTAAATCTTTCTGTCTCTTTCTTGTATGTGACATGGTAATAAGAAAGGTTACAACTAATTTAAAAAATACCATCTTAAAGATGTTTTTAATCTCAATGGTGAAGTCCTGAAACTAGTTAGTGATGCCTATTGCTAATTTAAAAAATTCATATATACCTTTAAACTGTGGAATTTATCCTGATATCTTCAAAAGTCACAATATAACTTTATGGTACTTAGTAGTAGGTACTTGCGCATGCAAATCCGAAGGGCTCCATTCAATTCGCAATTGCGAAAAGAATATAAAATAAATTTCCCCTTATTTTCAATTGTCGTGAAAAACTATTTTTTTTTGTGTTTAACTTGCGATTAAGTTTCTGTAAATCAAACAAAGAATCATACCAACTAAATTTAATGGATAAAAATGATTAAAAATGTGTCGGAACTGTTGGTCCCAACCAGTAAAAATAGAAGGCAAAAATGACCACCGTTAAACATGATTGTATTCCCCTGTGTAAGTATCTACCAAAATACCCACGTGGCACTAAACGTGCTAAATTTATTCACATCATATGCTAGCAAGATATGATGTGAATACATGTCAACAACGTATCAAGTTTAACTTCACGAGTTTTCTCTCCGAATCACTAGATAATAATGTTTGAACTGGTCGATACTTATAAGGATCAAACATGTATTTGATCGTATTTGATTGTATTTCCACTGGCTCACTAATTATCCAGTTCTTTTTTATCAGCCTAATAAATACAGTCACAATTACTTCGAAATTTTCGATAAGTAGTTTTGAAAAATATGACAGACTATTTCACCGAATAATAACCCCTCAGTGAATTTATTTGAAATGGGATGTGTATATTTAAGTAATTTTATATTTTTTGTGATCAAACTATAAAAGTCAAAAGACAAAAAAGTTGCAAATTGAAACTACCTTTGTGTACAGGGTAAATCACGGTGAATGGCCTATTAGACGTTTCTGGGAAACCACATACATTTTGGAATTGAAAATTTGCACACGGGGGTTTTCAGGGGTGCTCTATTCAACGAAAATATTGCCGTGTATGTGCCACTTCCGGCTATACCGGAAGTCGACGACAACTTCCTTATTTTAAATGGCATGCTATATTTTTTATGCGAGATTCGAATTCTACTCGTTATTTTAAGGTAACTTTCAATACTATTCCCTATCCCTAAAACCAATAGTTTTTGAGATATTTCGATTTTAATAAAATCTTATGCGAAAACAACCCGCACATTAGAAATTAATAACTTTTGCTATGGTAACTTTCAAGAACCAATTTTTGTTCCACATACTAAAAAGACATAGAGCTTATGTATGTATAAACTACAAATGCTCCAAAATACACAGGGCGTCCAATAACTGATGTAAACTTTGACTACTTCGACCTTCAATAAGTGTCTTATTTTAAATGGGACATACTGTATTTTATAATCCAATTCTCTTAATTTTTTGATTACCTTTCAACTCATATGTAGTTTGCTATAGCTAAATTAGACGAATCTTGTGTTATTTAGAGATATTTAAAAATATTGTTGAATTAAAATTAACATCGAGTGCAGTGTGCCATGGAAAACAAAAAATTCTCTTCGTCTTGTCATTCTAAATTATTCTGCAAGTGTCAACGTATTATTGTTGTTAGTGGTCAGTTAATAATAATATGCAAAATCATTACTCCAATGCGGATTATTTCAACTTATTTTTTATCCATGGAGAATGTAACAGAATTATTAGCAGAACGTGCAGAAGGTTTAACGAAATAAATCCTAATCTGCCACCAATGAACGTAAAGAAGTTTAGAAGAATTTACAATAATTTCCTAGAATTTAGTACTTTTAAAGCAACCAAAATTAATCTTAGCCCAGTCACTGGAAATGAAAATAACGAAATAACTGTCCTGGCTTATTTCGAGGCATATCCACGAGCTTCTATTTACACTACAGTGTGTGACATAGGTATTTCTTATTCCTCTATGGAAAGAATCTTGTGGAAGCACAAAATGCATAATTATAAGTTTACTGTGCAAGCCCTGCATCCAAAAGATGCTGGTAATAGAGTTCAATTTTGTGAAATGATATTAACTCCCATTCAAAAAGATGACTTTTTCTTACAAAAAATTATCTGGACTGACGAGTCGAAGTTTTCTCGTGAAGGAATATTTAATAGACATAACATAAATATAATCGTTTTCCATGGCACACTGCACTCGATGTTAATTTTAATTCAACACTATTTTTAAATATCTCTAAATAACTCAAGAACCGTCCAATTTAGCTACAGCAAACTACATATGGGTCGAAAGGTAATGAAAAAAGGAAGCGAATTAGATTATAAAATACAGTATGTCCCATTTAAAATAAGACACTTATTGAAGGTAGTCAAAGTTTGACATCAGTTATTGGACACCCTGTGTATAATGGAGCATTTGTAGTTTATACATACATAAGCTCCATGTCTTTTTAGTATGTGGAACAAAAATTGGTTCTCGAAAGTTACCATAGCGAAAGTTATTAATTTCTAGCGTACGGGTTGTTTTCGCATAAGATTTTATTAAAATGGAAATATCTCAAAAACTATTGCTTTTAGGGATAGGTATTGAAGGTTACTTTAAAATAATGAGTAGAATTGGCATAAAAAATATAGCATGCCATTTAAAATAAGGAAGTTGTTGTCGTACCCTGTATAGAATTTTTAAATAAAGAAATATCTGCGCGTTAAAAAGATCGGACAAAAAATATTACAGGGGGTTATTTTTTTTACCCCCTTGTACCAGTATCTCAGGGTGACGAAAAGCTATCACAAACTGTCCGCCAGTTGTCCGCCAAATTTCATTCTTCTAAATTCTTCCATAGTGGAGCAAATAAATAAAAACTATTTTTCCCCGATTTTACAAGGCTGTAACTTGGAAAAAAATATGTTAAAGATTCACCTTAATTTTTGCTGAAAAATTACTCTATAAAATGCAGATGCAGAATAAAAAGATCTCTAAAAAGTGTTCGGATACTTGAATATTGGATACCAAGATATTGTAGGTACTGAACGTTGCACATGAATACAATTTATTCCAGTAAAACTTTCGTGTTAAATTTTGCTAAATAAATGGCAACGAATTTTAAAATGAAATTTTAAATTCACAATGGTTAATGTTTCGATGATATTTTGAGCATGGTCTTTTATGAATCATTATTTTTTAAATATCTAATACATTATTTCCGTTTATAATATAATTTTCAGTGGCCAACAAAACTACTTAATAGGCATTCATGTATTTATTGTTTCATATTTTATGTGATAAAGTATATTTCATAATGCACAATGGCACATCCATATTTTTTATCAGCGCATTAAAACTTATGTACCATAAAATACTGATTGACTTTTTATGATTTTATTTGTTAGGAAAAAAATTACGTAAAATTTTATGGCCATTTATACGCTAGAATTACTATTTATGTTGCAATTTAATTTAACTTCCAAAATGTTATTTTAAAGTAATAACGCACTTTCAGCTCTTTAGGATTTTTTATTATAAAATATGTAATAGTTTTTTAATAAAAATGGAAATGTCACCATTAGCCATATATATATATATATATATATATATATATATATATATATATATATATATATATATATATATATATATATATATATATATATATATATATATATATATATATATATATATATATATATATATATATATATATATATATATATATATATATATATATATATATATATATATATATATATATATATATATATATATATATATATATATATATATATATATATAAATATATATACATATATATATATATATATATATATATATATATATATATATATATATATATATATATATATATATATATATATATATATATATATATATATATATATATATATATATATATAGTGTTATTGTGTTTATATTTATTTTACAATGTTTTATATATTTACTGGCCTACTTATGGTATGGCAAATTGTAAAATAAAGTATCACTTATGGCATTGATAATTGAGACGATAGTAGTGATCGCATAGCAGAGACAAACCTGATAACAGAACAGAATACTTACGCTCTCTTCCTGCTAATGCTTCCCTCCTTAGGGCGCCAGTTCTTAGAACAATTATTTTTATGAGGAGGGTTCACTATAGAGCATGACTCTCTCATCCAGTAGGGGAGGTTCTATTAGATTGATTATTTTTATTTTTATTTAGGATCTTAGACACGTCAAATTGTATGATTGCACAATAATTGAAGCAACGATAGATGTATATATATGCGGAAGATAGAAATTGTATATTCTCTTCAATCATTAACTGTGAAAAGTATACCTTGAAAAGTAAAATAATAACACAGAAGCTACATATGTTTAGGTTTAATTATATCGGCTTTAAATCAGAAATTATTGTGTCCAAAGGACAAGCAAAACGTAGAAACAAAAAGAGAAGTTTATGAAAATTTGAAAGTTATAAACTTATAACTAGCCTACGCCAAACCTACGCAACTTAAACTTACTACATGGGCAATAAAGGCCTCTATAACAATGATATACTTATAACTAAAATGTTTGGAATGTTATTACCTCTAAAAGTTTTGTAATCCTGTTCATGCGAAGCACTCACAATTTTGTTTATATTCACTTGACACTTAATTATTTGTTTTGTCTGGAATCGGCTGCTACCTACTGCCCTCTCTCAGGATCCTTTTGAACTTTATACAGTTGTTACCTTTCTCCGCTCACCTGCCGCCATCTATTATCCTCATTACATTACACTGCATACAGGTTCCTCGACACGGAACCTGGAGATTTTCCAAGCCGTATTCTTGTAATGTATTTTATCTTGATAATTACCTTACTTTGCATTCACGTGGAGAATATTGACTAATGTATGTTGCATATATTCCCCTATTCTGCAACTATAGACCGCCTGGGAACGCCGCACTTGAAAACGTAGAACTATCTACCCGAATTACACTGAACTTTTATTATATCTTCTCGGAAACACTTATCCTTTGTTTAGTACTTGTCACACAAATTATTCAGCTTAAACTTATAAATTATATAATTTTTATTCACCCATTCGGATGGAGCTGCCGGTTGGGACGCTATGTTTTTTACTTCTTCCTTTTTATCCGTTCCTCCGGAAGTTCTACTTATTATAAACAACTGAACTTCCCCTTAACTACGAGCTTCTCCTTATTTTTTTTTACTTAATGTAGCCACTCATAGAACAGCTAGTATTTATAATTTCTTTGGTTTTCCTTTTACGGTCATTATTTATGGTCTAAAGGTTACATTTTACATCTGATCTACACACATTATTTATACATCATTCTCGCAATGTCAATCTTATTTTCATCATAACATAGCACTGTCATGTTTGTATCTGGTTCGGGATTAAACTCTCGAAACTGCTTCTTATTAGCGATGCTAACACAATTTTCTTTTTAAACTAGACATAGTTTATGTAGATGTTGTATTACATAAATTTTATTGCACTGTGTCTATCGCGATTACATGAGACTTGGAGTTTTGCGTTGATAAATAACTCTGATATAAATATAACTAGACACTGACCAATGAGATTCATGATTGCCGGTTGACATTTGTGGTGTGCTGTTGAAGCATATAGAGATGCGTACGTTGGCAATGTTACAGAAGAAACACTTGTATCTTTCTAGTCACAGTTATACTTTGATTTTTATAAAAATATGTTAGGGCATGAAGATTACTCACCTCAGAGGGTTTAAAATAAGCTGAATTATTTAAATTGGTTGTACTAGAGTTTTTTACTTAAAATTTTATCTTAAATGAAGCTCAAAAATCAATAACTGTTATAGACTGTCAAAAATCAATAATTTTCTGAAAACTGATTCTTATTATGTGATATAAATAGCATATATAAATATCAAGTGAATTTAGCATTTAAAAGGAAATGATTAGTTCTCATTAAATGGGACATAAATTTATTACATGGAAATATTATGGTGTATTCAAATGTTTATAAAACTTTATCTATCCTGCAATAACCTATAATAGCTTAACAAGTTATAATACATGGGATATCAAATCCTCTCTACATAATATTCCATATTTATATTTATTGTTACGTTTCTCGTAACTTCTTGGGCTAGGGTTAGTTTTAAGAAAACCCCATTCTCTCACTACAACTAACTTATTAAGCAAGTCTAGCAGATTCACTATTCAATAAGTTCAATGTTTTCTACTTCCTTTAAAGTTCCATTCGAAATATCTTTACTCAGCAAATAAACTGTAATGCCAATAAATGATATAAGATACCTTACATCCTTTATAGCATCCGGAATTTATTCATTATTAACATGGAACTTATTTGACTTTGTAAAATTTATAATTATTATGCATTAATTTACTATACAGTGTGTTTTCTAATTTGTTGCCAAAATATGTTTATTTTTATATTTAGTTATAATTGTGACAATATATAAATATATATATATATATATATATATATATATATATATATATATATATATATATATATATATATATATATATATATATATATATATATATATATATATATATATATATATATATATATATATATATATATATATATATATTGAGATAAACGAGAATATAGAACCTAAATCGTCAATCAAACATAAAAAATACAACCAACAAATTAAATTAAATTCAGAAGACTCATACACATGAACGGAGTATAGCTTAAGCGCAAACAAACACTTGCCTATAACCAACGAACAGAGTATAGCTAAACGTCAACCAGCTACTCGCATGATTGGTCAAGGGTAATTATAAAAATCAAATATTATCAATTAATCTGATTGGTCAGACTAAAATAACAGAACAAGAAAGAAGTAGGTAAGCAGGAAGTTGCATCTGAACTGTTTTTTCACGAAACAAGTGTGTATTTAACACTTATCGAGTGCTATTGTTTATGTACATCTAGTGTTTCTCTTGTAAAAATAATACCCGTAAATTTTGTGATTTACGAATTACATTATATTTTGTTTAAGATCATGTTTTTATTATGAATAAATATTATTATTACAAATATTTACATTTATTCCTTGAGATTATTTATACTATATATATTCTTTACGTATACGTACAATTATAGTATTTCTGAAACCAAGAGGCCAATGATGTAAACAGATGCACGCAATCAGCACCTGATAATACACTAGACAGGGCTGGTATGTATGATATTAGTATATTATTATATTAAAATATATTAACAATAAATCAATAATTGAAAACGAAAGCCAGACAACTGCCTTCCACCCTGTCTGTACAAATGGTAAACATTTTACTGCGAATTCGCCAATCGGAATCTAAGTTGGCGGTGTCATCTGCAGTGATCACGTCTGGCCTGATTTTGGATTTAATATAGTTATACATGGAACAATAATTTTATTTCAAACATCCTTTACATGAGGAATAAATGTTAAATACTGTGTATTAGAAATAGACATGACAAACTTGTTAATAAAGAATCTGTACAAACATTCACAATACACATTGACATATTTATCCACTCGTTTACATAAATAATTAATGAGGCTAAATCCTTTACTACATAATGTGAATTCTACACATATTATTGTCGAAGCTAAACGGGATATTAAATTTTTTTTTGTTATTATTAATGTATACCTGCGACCCCGTTTCATATATCAGATGGCTAATATATTCCTTGGGGGGTTTTAAACGAGGTATGTCTTATAGGCAGACCAGTTGAATAAATATTAAATGGGGGCACATTGTTATCCTGTATAGGTTGCTACACACATCATTATTTATGTAAAAATGTCAAGCCATGAAAAATTTAAAAAAAACTGTTCTGTCTTGGGTAGTGAGGCAAATATTTAACTAAACATCCCTAAATGGGATTTCTCATTGTTTCGTATTTGCCCAGAATTCAGAGTACGGAAGCCCAGAGTAACGCGAAATCCCCCGACAGTATGCAGTAGGTTTATTTAGCCGTAGGACAATGCCTTTCGACTTTGTACCTACTTCATAAATTAGTGAAATGCATTCAGGTATTTGAATTGAGTTCTTATTATTGATGCTGTTTATCATATATTTATGACATTTTATATCTTGTTGCTTGTCGAAAGCCTCAGGTAGGTATAGGCTCAATAGCGTTTGCAGACTTTACAAATCTGATTTTCCGGTTGTTAACTGCTTGAATTCATGTAGGATAATAATTGCATTTTAGTGAAATGAAATATATTAATATTTCGCTCTTTTAACTATAACCAATAACTTTGTGTAACAGTCAACAATTGACATTAAAAAGTACACACTCTTTTCATCGGATTTACCGCTAGCCATCGATTATATCTAGTGCCACCTCTTATATATCAACAGGTCAGAATTGTGCAGCCATTTTATCTAATTTTCATTATTTGTTGATTCATTTATATTATTTATCTGAATTTAATTATAATATTAGCTAATATTTAACCTAGATTTCTGTGCTAATTATGCTATAATTATTGCTAATTATTTACGCTATTCACCATTTAATGTAAAGTAAAACACGAGGCTTGAATTACTCATGTCTTTGTTAATTTAATTTTATTTCTGTTTGGTCTACTGATAGCTTTCCAGAAAAGGGGTTTTCGAGAGATTTACCCAGTAACATAAGTGCAATTATATTAAACAATATTTCTGAAATAAAAGAAGGCTGTGATTAAAGGAGGTTGGCTAAACTGTTCAGATTAATAATAAGCAAATCAAGTCCTTTTTTAACCGACTTCAAAAAATGAGGAGGTCTGTCTTCATTTTAAAACTTAATTGAAAACTTGATAACACGTAATTGAAAAACCGCAAAATATTTGAAAAATCGCCGGGACACGTCGACTTTTATTTTAAAGGGGAATATTTTTGGCAGTCAAGAGGTCTTGATATGTTCATCTCCCTAACCCCCAGCAACCCTAATTTTAAAATTTTAAATGGCTACCCCACATGTTACATATCATTGGAAAGCCCTGTTCATTACAATTGAACATATAACTTGTTTGCAAGCGAGGGATACCAGACCCCTCTAGCGGTCATTTGCTACTACTCATCAGACATTACTAAGTAAAGTCTTTGACAAGCAGCGTCCTGCAATGCAGGCACCTAGAGCAGCGACCCTAGCCAAAGGTAGGCTAAACAACATACTGAATGGATTTACAGGTAACAACTACACAGAGAACTAATATTCCTACCTGTATTGAATTACACCTGCAAATCCGATAAGATAGCTATGGTCATTCACCAATACCTCCACCAGGTGTAGACTGGTTTCGAGCTGTTTGGCTCTCATCAGTACACCGTAGGTAGAGGAATTAATGAATGACCAAAACTAAGACTAAGCAGTAGTGTGCAAGCGAGGGATACCAGACCCCTCTAGCGGTCATTTGCTACTACTCATCAGACATTACTAAGTAAAGTCTTTGACAAGCAGCGTCCTGCAAAATTTTTAAATTCCGAGTTATACTCAAATTTTTAGAAAGAGAAATAAATTTAATTAAGGTGCCTCTCCAGAGCTTCGTAGTTTACAGAGCACAAACGTCAAGTAGCTGCAGTTCAATTTGTATCCATTTAATTGCTCCAGAGGAAAAAAAAAGAGCAGAATCGTTGCCGACCGCTATGAGAACCCGATCTGTTAGTGTTTGGTATTCTGTAATTTGAGTGCGGATGGGAGATCCGCTACTTTTAGGCCCCTTTGGACCCATTGTGCTTCCTCCATGAGGGAAGTGCTAATGTTATAAAAAAGGTGATGATATTGCCTAGGGGCATTTCCCTCAAATTGGCCATGGATGGCCAACGTTCCCCCAATATGGTCGATAACACAGCGGGACACTCACAAGGTTTCATGCTCGACCGATTCATCTTCTCATATTATAGAGGTGCTTCCTTACCATGCAATGTCCGGTTAGGATTCCTGTTACAAATCGTAGGTTTCCCCTAGATATTGCCAGGTCTCGCCGTCTCTTCGCTAGGATATCTCAGGAGATTTCTGGGCAGCTGACGGCTACTTGTTTCATCCCACAACGTATTCAATTTATTATGGGTGTTTTCCTTTATTATTAGGAGTTTCGCTACAATTGGTAGTGTACTTGAAGGACCAGGCCCAAGGATTTTCAGGCTGGCTGCCTTGGCCACTTTGTCAACTTCTTTATTGCCGTTGCATTGTGAGTGACCTTTGACCCAACATATTCAACTGACAGGCTCTCACAAGTGCTTGGTGACATTTCCATGTTGACCCTTTGCTTATTTTATAGTTTTTCAGGACCAGTAGTGATTGTCTACTATCTGTGCAGATTCTGATTGTCTTGCCCGTTATTTCTCATCGAGCAATCTCTTGTGCCGCTATGGTTATACCTGCGAATTTTGTTTGTATTACACTGGCATTTTTGTCCATAGTCCAGTTGCATCGGACTCGCAGATTTCTGGAATATATACCACAGCCTGCTTCTTCCTTCTTCTTTAATCCGTCTGAGAAAACATAGTTTACACCTTCAACGCCGGTGTCATCTTCATCAGTTTGTATGGTGTAGGGTTTATCAAAGACAAGCCGAGGCGGAATAACATCTGCACATGCCTGTAAAAGGACTATCGTTTGACAGCCTCAGTACATAGGCGGCTTCTGGTTTGGCCACAGCTTGCATTTGGTAGTGTGCGAACGGATTTGAGGGGAGTCATGGGGGTCAAAGCCACTTATAGATGTAGATCTAGCGGTGGAAGACACAGCATTACGTCCATTGCTCTCGTTGGTGTTGTTCGCATGGCTCCAGTTATGCTCAGACAGGCAACTCTTTGTACCTGGCATAGCTTGAGTTTTGCTGTTATTTGTTGACCCTTGGGCCACCAAACAGCTCCATAGGCCATCATTGTTCTTATGATAGCAGTGTATATTTACAGGATCACTCTGGGTTTCATTCCCCAGGTTTTCCCTACGGTTCTGCGGCACTGCTCATATGATATGTAGGCCTTATCTGTTACTGTTATGGAAAGGTACGTTCTAGATGCGACTGCGCCACTCCAAAGTGGCACACAGTATCTACTGCAGCTGTAGATGCTGAGACTTATAGATGCAATACCAGATGCCTCCATCTACTAGTGCACATAATCCACATACCTACTAAAGTAGCTGTGTCTTGAGATAAATTGGGCAATTTTAAATTGCGTAGTTTCGTACAAATGGTATACACATTTTGTTTTTGTTAGAGTTACTCGAAAGTTAATCAAGCAGGAATAATGCAGAATATACATAATTATACGTTGCTGTATATACGTAAACGCTTGTCAGCTGTCCGGCATAATACAATTTGGCCTCTTTTACAGTAACCTTGCGCAAAATGGACACAAAGAATATTTAATTACCGCGTTAAATATGTTACTGGAATTACCTTAAAACGTCTGATATAATATTCGCAAAACAGGATCTTTGGGCTTTAATGTAATTTATGAATTCTTTAGAGCCACCCTTCCAACAGAGGAGAGAATAATTTAAATTGGAATTTTCATGATTATTCGTTTATTAATCATTAATGGGCACTATCATAATTATGATTTTCTTTCTGTTGTTATTACGGCCGTTTTGTGCTTAAGTGTCTTTAAAAATATTCAACACAAAGAAGAAGTTAGAATATTAGTCATCTGTGAAAAGGAAAATAAAAGAATCATTTACTTTATCATCGAAAATTATATAAAAACTAACCCAGCAGAATTTTGGTCTTATTTTCAAAATAAGAAAAATTACGATAGAATCCCAGGAATTTTATACTTAGAAAATAGAGAATACCATAATCCTTAAAGTACCTATATTTAACGCATTTGCTGATTTAAAAAAAAAAATACAAGTAGCGCATTATAGTTGCATCTGGTATTTTCAATTCGCTTAAGATACATGCGAAAGATACAAGAGCTGTATTTTTTCAATTATTGACAAGTAAATCTTACATAAATATACTTACCTATTTTATTTACCAACTGTACTGATTAGCGCCTACTACCGAGTTATCTAACTGTTCATATTATGTTATTCCGAACTAAATATAAAGCTTGGCCTCTAAAATTTGAAGGATGTTATACTGTATGACCTTGCAGCCATTCATAAAGAGCAATATTTACTACTCAGCCCATAAATAAAATGAATCAGTAATTTTTTCATTTTCCAACACAGCAGATTGTGACCTCTCCGTATTCCCTGACCTTCCTGACTGGACAGATAAATAGCATGTCGCATATCACGAACGTTGTCTTAAAGACGGCTCCCATGTACACGCGCCCAGAAATATTTTCAATATTAATAGACTAACAGCTGTTGACATTTTTCAGTGATTATTTAGTTGAGGCCTATTTTTTGAGAGAATGTTGTGTGGTGTTGTGTATCGGAGGGTGGCAGAGCATCCCTCAATTTGTAAAAAATAGTGGATACAATTATTATTTAGTTAAGGCTGTGACTTTGTATAATCTTTGTCTGTGAGGCTACAAACCTTACTGTAACATTGGCAGATCGATTGGATGGTATTAAAAGGGTGCCCCCTTTTAATACCCCCTCAAACGTGTCGCGTGCACGATGAAATTTTTATTATTTAGCTAAGTGTCAATTTTTAATATGTTATTATTTCATCTATTTTCAACGTACATTTAAATTGGCAGATCAAAATATCGGTATTAAGCCCCTGGCAGATCGATTCGAACATAGCACGTACGCGCCATGATTTCGTGAAGTCTACCGCTGCATTATTATTATGATTATCATTATCTTCACAAACCTTGTGGAATTCGGAACAACTGCTGACCCACCACAGTACAGAGTGACCATTCACAGGTATGTGAGCGAAAACCCTATTTCATATATATATATATTGTGAAAAGTAAGTGAAAAGTAAAGTGAAAAGTGTGGGTTTGTAGCGTTTCATTAAATAGAGAAATAAGCAAATAATAGACGAATAAGAAGGAAGATACACTTACCAGTGCTATATCTGGACATACACACGGAAACGAACCACTTAGAAGTTGTAAAAGTTCTTTCACCTTTATTGAGGATCTTCAGAGCAGTGTACGATTTGTTTCATTGATCATTTATACTTGAATTTAAATCGTACACTGCTCTGAAGATTCTCAATAAACTTGTATAACTTCTAAGTGGTTCGTTTCCGTGTGTATGTCCAGATATAACACTGGTAAGTGTATCTTCCTTCTTATTCATCGATTTGCTTATTTCTCTATGTAATGAAATGCTACAAACCCAAGATTACTTTTCACAAAACAAATATGAATAGCAAATAATTTCAAAGCTAATATATATATATATATATATATATATATATATATATATATATATATATATATATATATATATATATATATATTACACTATATATATTATACACTATATATACTATATATTATACACTATATATATTTATACACTTACCAGTGCTATATCTGGACATACATACGGAAATGAACCACTATACACACGAAAGCTAACTACTTAGAAGTTGTACAAGTTCTTTCACCTTTCTTGAGGATCTTCAGAGAATTTTCAAAGAAACAATTAATACATACAACCAACAAATGATTTTAGTTTTGACTAAGCAAGCAATTTCTGTATCACTCCCTCTTTGAATGCTTCAGAACTCTATTGTATATATAATTCAATATTTTCCCGCATATAGTTGGAAAAAGTAGTTGTTTTTCAATAGGTTCAACAAGATTTTATGCATTTTAAAGTTTAACATCTTCTGGATTACTGTATGCCTAATGCTTTTATATATAATATGTTCAAATAGAACAAATATAAATAGTAGACTAGGTTTGTGTATTCTAAGAATGAGTTCCGTCAAGAACTAATGTCATAAAACGTCACTGCAAGTGTTGGAGTATTGGTATTTTAAATTCAAGTATGAATGATTAATGAAATAAATCGTATACTGCTCTGAAGATCCTCAAGAAAGGTGAAAGAACTTGTACAACTTGTAAGTAGTTCGTTTTCGTGTGTATAGTGGTTCATTTCCGTATGTGTGTCCAGATATAGTACTGGTAAGTGTGTTTTCTTTCTTATTCGTCTAGTTGCTTATTTCTATGTAATGAAATGCTACAAACCCAAGATTACTTTTCACAAAATAAATATGAATAGCAAAGAATTTCAAAGCTAATATATATATATATATATATATATATATATATATATATATATATATATATATATATATATATATATATATATATATATATATATACTCCAATGCATCGAGTGATTTAGACTCAGAGGATGAAGAGGAGGACGATTCCGATTGTGTCGAAGAGGCGAATGTTTAAAATTGGATTTTTTTTTGTAATGTTTTATATTAATCACACCTGTTAATTCAATAAAAAAACATAAAAAAGAATTTGCTCTGAAAAATTAATTAGTACCATCATATCAATTCAGAAACTTATTCGCGCGTTATATTTGAAAAATAAAATACATAATATGATAATGGTGTATGGAAGGTCATTTTTAATAATGTAATATATGTAAAAATATCATTTTTAGAGAAGAATCGTGTAACCTCTTGCTATTAAAAAGGGTGCAAAAATAATAATGAATGCAGCAGCGGTAGACGACACGAAATCATGGCGCGTACGCGCTGTGTTCGAAGCGATCTGCAAGGGTCTTAATACCGATATTTTGATCTGCCAATTTAAATGTACGTTGAAAATAGATGAAATAATAACATATTAAAAATTTACACTTCTGGAATCTGGAATATGTCCGGAGTGCGGATCGAGATCCGCTGCACTTAGGCCCCATTGGGCCCCTTGTTCTCCCCTTGACATTTTCCTCGGCTTCCTCCGTGAGGGAAATGTCTCCCTAGGTCATCGACCAGCCCAATGTTGTACAAAAGGTGATGATGTTGCCCAGGGGCATTTCCCTCAAATTGGCCATAGAAGGCCAACGTTCCCCCAATATGGATTCTCTGGTCGATGACACGGCAGGACATTCGCAAAGTACATGCTCGATCGTTTCATCTTCTTGTTCACATCCTCTGCAGATGGGTGTGTCACTTTGTCTCATGTTATAGAGGTGTTTCCTTACCCGGCAGTGTCCGGTTAGGATTCCTGTAACAAATCGCAGTTTACCCCTGGACATTGCCAGATAGTTCCTCGCCAGATAGTTCCTCGCCGTCTCTTCGCTGGGATATCTCAAGAGATTTCTGGCCAGCTGACAGCTACTTGTTTCATCCCATAACGTCTGAAATTTTATGTGGGTGTTTTCCTTTATTAATTGCTGCAAGCATTAAGTTTCGCTGCAACTGGTAGCGTACTTGAAGGACCAGACCCAAGGATACTCAGGTTGGCTGCCTTCTTGGCCAGTTTGTCAGCTTCTATATTGCCGTTGCATTGTGAGTGTCCTTTGACCCAGCACAGGCAGATGTTATTCATCTGACATGCTCTCACAAGTGCTTGGTGACATTCCCATGTTGATCCTTTAGTTATTTTATAATTTTTCAGGGCCAGTAGTGATTGTCTACTATCTGTGCAGATTCTTATTGTCTTGCCCGTTATTTCTCTGCGAGCAATCTCTTGTGCGGCTATGGTTATACCAGCGAGTTCTGTTTGTACTACACTGGCATTTTTATCCATAGTCCAGCTGCATCGGAGTCGCAGATTCCTGGAATATATACCACAGCCTGCTCCATCCTTTTTCTTTGATCCGTCCGTGAAGACATAGTTTACACCTTCAACGCCGGCCTCGTCTTCACCAGTAGTGTGTATGGTGTAAGGTTTATCAAAGACAATCCGAGGCGGAATACCATCTGCACATGCCTGTAAAAGGGGTATCTTTCTGACAGCCTCAGTCCACAGGCGGCTTCTGGTTTGGCCACAGCTTGCATTTGGTAGTATGCCAACAGATTTAAGGCGAGTCATGGTAGTCAGAGCCACTTCTTCTAGATGTAGGTCTAGTGGTGGAAGACACAGCATTATCTCCATTGCTCTCGTTGGTGTTGTTCGCATGGCTCCGGTTATGCTCAGACAGGCAACTCTTTGTACCTGGCCTAGCTTGAGTTTTGCTGTTATTTGTTGACTCTTGGGCCACCAGACAACT
>CAXKVY010014520.1:0-23574 GCA_964058915.1 Tetropium fuscum | reverse complement strand
ATAATGTATTATTAAACGGAAACATTAAAAATTAATGGCATACCTCGTTCAATGTGTCGTTCAAATTTATTTCCAGTGAATATTTTGAGATGTGCGTGTTCACCCATATCAATACAGACGTGACATATGCCATAATAAAACATTAACTGGCGCAAATGGAGAATTTGCTCGGTATGATTTTCGCCGATAAAAGCTTGTAGATGAATTAGTAAATTGTTTGTACATTGCATAGTAAGTGTCAGGTGTACAAGTTATTAGTTGTAATTAGAACGAAATAAATTTTTGAACGTAATATAAAATTACTGGTTATACCTAGTACAATAGCGATTGGAATTATGTATTCGTATTACCAAATTTCCATTCAGAATGGCCCTAATTAAAACTAAAATACCGTGCAGCAACTGCATAACATGATGATACGTGATTCGCTTACGAGCGATTTTTGCATTACTGCATACGTTTATTGTTGCGCTGATATTCATTTGTTGCACAAGCGCTGGTTATTTATAGTGGATGTTATTTATGTGTTCCATAAAGTTCGGACCTGCCGCCGTACTTAGCTCAGGTTATAAAATATAAAAATTGCTAATCTGTCATAAAACACAAAGTTTTACATCTAATGTGTTGCAATTCTGAATAAAAGTTTAAAGATTGTAAATATAAAAATGAGACAGTTGTGGTTTCAAATAATAACATAGTAGCAAGCGATTTACTCTTTCCATTTAAATTCAAGAGGTTATTCGCGATTCTCGTTTATATATGGTTAAAAATAATACACCTCGCTAGCCAAATAGGCAAAGAGTTTGGCACTAGTTTAAAATACGTTATTGAAGAATTGTGACCTAGTAATGAGAATATAGTATTGAACGTCAGATTAGGGAACATGACTAAAATGTTAAATATAAAAATAATACTAAAAAACAGCGTAACGCTGTAATAAAACGTGTACTTCACAAAAAAAAACAAGATTTCTAATTCCGCGCGATCAGTATGAAGAATCTAAGCGGAGATAAAATTGACGCGGCCCGAAACTAGCTGTGACGTCACTCCCTATAATATTCGGTAGGTGTTGCGCCGAAAAGCGGCCGAATGACCTACGAAAACAAGCGGTCGAGTGCTGGGATCTCCCGTAGCCGACCGAATCGGTCTTTTCGTCGTTTGTAAATTGCAGGATGTGTAAATTGTAAATTGTAAATGTGGATGTGAGTGTAAATTGTAGGTAGGATGTACGACATTGAACCTGTTTGAAATGGTTCGCTCACGTGCGAGACTTTAATAATTTATAACAAATTTATTATTGGGAATTAAGGCGTCATATTTTGCATATCTTATTTTTCAGTATGGTAGAACATTTTTATGAAATAACTGGGAATGTTTCCTATTGTCCCTTAAATTATTTAGACATATTTATCTTTTTTGACCAATTATTATTTTTAAATTTTTAGTCTTAAAATAATTATGTTCTCTCTGATTGCACCGTAAGAGCCTCAGTGAAAGCCATTGTAATTAAGTACTAAGGTATAATGTTTACGTATAGGGGAATCTGTAAAGATTATAGAGTCAGTGTAAAGATTATAGAAGCAGAAATAACTGAAAAAAATAAGTGTTTTCATTGTATTTAACAAGTAAGAAGTGGAAGGCTTGGTAGCGTCCCAGCCGTAGAAGAGATTTGCGAGTAATATATAAAGAAAAAGAAATAATTTGACAATAAATTAAAGTGATAAGAAGATTGCAAATACAGAAGCACTAAGTTCAAGTCTTGAGGGTGGATAAATACCAAAATATAGTACCAAAGGTCCCGATAGAGGACACCACCACCAGAGCCCAGCAGCATTTGTTAGTTCGTGTACCTACCAGTGATATCAAGAAAAGTGATAAGTTTTTGTGCGTGGTGACAAGAGGAAGACTATATTGTGAAGAGGATTAATATAATTTTAAAGGTAATAAACAATTTCAAACTTTGCTAGTTTTAAGAAACATTGTGACAGAGGACTTGGTTCCATGTAACAGCTATAAGTTACGTAGGTTTCTCTAATGGTATAAATAAGATTTCAAGATTTGTTTATTTTATTATCCATATATGACAATAAACGTAGTCATATCCAATCAACTTCTTTCTTGTTCGTTTAAAAAATTTCAAGAAATAATTAAGACTACTACATTTGAGCCTCTCAAATGTAGTTCAAGGTTAAGCTAGACTCATTTTAACATATTGAAACCCTCTCGTCCATAATCACAGTGAAGTAGGGCTGGTGAACAGTGAACAATTCATGAACAATTTTAAAACCACTGATGCCACTTCAGTTGATATTTTATATTCCAAGCCACAGAGAATGGCGATTGGTTTTCTTAAAAAAATAAATAATAATAATAATAATAATAAAATAGCTTTAAAGCGTAATTTTAAAGCGTTGACTGGTGCTAAAAAGCTCTGCTCATTATGTTCAATATGATATTTCTTCGTAAATAAATAACATGTAACCAGTAATACATCTTAGTATGTAAGTAAATCTAATATGTAAAACCTCAGGCGCTAAGATTGACCAACAAAATGATAAATTTAATTATTATCCGACCGAGATTTTCGTAGCTGTAATATTGTGAACGTTACAAGATACATAAAAACTTACAGCGATATAATCTCGCTGAGGCAGAAAAGAGATTCTTTAGACTGTGCGTAGGTATGTTTTGATTCGCAATACATGTCAACTCTTGACATCGCAATCTTTAGAATACTTAAGCCTACTACAAAAAAAATTAAATATAATAACAAAGTTCGCGAGTAGTCGATTGTACTTTTCAACAAGTTTTATCTCATTGTGCTGATCTTTAAGACCTTAATAGGATTTAATTTGCTGCTTACAATTTTTGTCCATTAAAATTGCGCTTTAGCATAAATTGAAATCTCAAACTTTGCCTTACATTTAAATTTGCAAATTGCATTCGGAACTTTTGTTATACAAAGTTTTTCAATTGCCATACTTCTCGAAGAGGTGTATCTTCTGTAAAATGCGGACAAGAATTAAAACGTAAAAGTTTCGCAGCTATAAAAAACACAAGTCGTGAATTTCTCACGGTTCAACAATGGGGTGTCTTATTGCTAAAAATTATGAGCACGTCGACGAAACTGTAGGGATAAGGGGAAACTTTCTGCTCTTGCAAGTATTTCAGATACATATAGTGAGCTCGTAAAGTTTGGAATAAATTCAATTAATCGTTATTGAAGGATTTTCACAGGAAATCCTCGAATACGTCAACTTTATTTTATAAAATGTCACTTTTTTCAGCCATCGATTTTTTTTTTGTTTTGTTCGTTTTTGAGCTATGACGTCATCGACAATTTTTTTAAATGACAACCCATATTTTTTTTCACGGATTTCGATAGAGCACATTTTTCTGAGTGCGAATATGTCAAAAACATAGTACCTTTAACATTAAAGTGTTCGAGATATTCGGTTGCAAAGTTTTAAGAATGAATTATACAAGCGATGACCAAATGCTAATCATTTATCAAGAAAGCGCAGGAAAAACAACAGTTTTGACAGTTGTCACAATTTTGAAGTTTTTCCTCGCAAGTTTGTGTTTTATTCAGTTGAATAATATCATTAAGTAAGTTGATTAATCATTATTCCATCATAATTCATTTTATTTAAAAATGGTCCCTCGTTTGAGTGAAAGGGAAAGAATCGAAATTTTGATGATGATCGGTTACGGGGACAGAGCTCGCACACAAGTAGAAGTTTGCCGTTTATTTAACAACAAATATCCAAACAGAGAACCAATTACACAGTCCACCGTTAGCAAAATAGAACAAAAGTTTTTAGAAGTGGGTCATACGAGAGATCGCCCTAGAACGGGTCGTCCACCAGTGCAACAAGATGTTAAATTGAATGTTCTACTAGATCTTCAAGAAAATCCCCATTTACCCACCCGCCAAGTGGCGGCAAACAACGGAATAGTTCAAAGCTCCGTCTTGAAATATTTGAAATTGAACAAATGGCATCCGTATAAAGTGGTTTTGGTCCAAGAGTTAAACGAAGATGATCCTGACCGTAGGTTACAGTTTTGCCAAACCATGTTGCAACGCCTGATTGATGACGACGGATTTTTACGCAATATTGTTTTTTCTGATGAGGCTACCTTTTATCTCGACGGCACAGTTAACCGGCAAAACTGTAGATATTGGTCTCCTGAAAATCCACACTGGAAAATGGAAACTCGTAGTCAGTTTCCACAAAAAGTTAACGTTTGGGCTGGTATTGTAGGTAATCGTATTTTTGGCCCATTTTTCTTTGAAGGCGTATTAACAGGTGAAATATATTTAGAATTTTTAAGAGACGACTTAGTCCCTGCACTTGCGGTACTTTACCCAAATGACGTAGATCCAGATCTGCCCCATCACACGATATGGTACCAACAAGACGGTGCACCACCCCATTTTGCAGTGATCGTTCGCGATTATTTAAACCATGTATTTCCTAACCATTGGATTGGTCGCAGGGGAACTATCGAATGGCCCCCTAGATCCAGATCTCACTCCCCTAGACTACTTTTTATGGGGCTATTTAAAGAGCAAAGTCTATTTCAATAGACCAAATACCATCGAAGAATTAAAGGACAGAATTCGCAATGAAATTCGAACCATTCAACCCGATACTGTTGGTAAGGTTCTGCAGGAGTTTCAGTGGCGGATGGGATATTGCCAGGAAGTGAATGGAGGTCACTTTGAAAATTTACCCTGATTTTATTTTTTACTTTAATTATTTATCATTTATTTGTTAAAATATTTTTTTATTTGTTTAAATTGTTGTTAAAAAATTAAACAGATTACTCCCAAATCTTTCAAAATGTTCGATAAGCTACCAAAATAAATAATATTACTTCTTAATCTTTTAAAATGTAATAAGCTATAAGCTATTAGAATCAATAAGCTATTAAAAATCTTGACCCGCCCGATAGCTTATGCATGGTGCCATGGTACATTTTATAAACTTTGCAACCGAATATCTCGAAAACTTTAATGTTAAAGGTACTATGTTTTTGACATATTCGCACTCAGAAAAATGTGCTCTATCGAAATCCGTGAAAAAAAATATGGGTTGTCATTTAAAAAAATTGTCGATGACGTCATAGCTCAAAAACGAACAAAACAAAAAAAAAATCGATGGCTGAAAAAAGTGACATTTTATAAAATAAGGTTGACGTGTCCGAGGATTTCCTGTGAAAATCCTTCAATAATGATTAATTGAATTTATTCCAAACTTTACGAGCTCACTGTATATATCCACTACTTCTTATAAACGGCTCCCATACGAAAAATTAACGAAAACATATAAACAAATGGTTAGATCTTCCGTGCAGTAGCTCAAAGTAATTAGCAATTCCAGTTCTATGGTTTTCGAAAAACGAGCCCAGAACGGAATGCAGGGAACCCAGAATAATTTTCACGCAGTGGAAATATGTAAACAATAATATTTCATTATTTACTTAAGGAGTTTATAAACAAAGACTCCAACCTGAAGTATTATAAGGTTTTTTTTGATACCCTATTCCGTGTCGGCTATATTAATTGTTGTAAAGCAAATATTTGAGAAAAATATATATTATATTAAATTTACGGAACTTTTTGCTTCCTATAGCTGCATTTGACTGAAATAAGAAAATTCCGATAACTGGAAATGAACCCTCCAGACAACAAACAGCGAATTTAAATGAGACAGACCCATAGGTATATTATGCCAATACCTCTAAGGCATATCTTCAATATACCGGGTGCCTACGATATTACTAGCCAGTCTATAACTTCCTTGTAAAAAAATATATCTATTTAAAATTATGGTTGACAACGGTGCACAGTTTGTTAACTTTGTTATTTTTAATGGAACACCCTATATATTATTAGACTTTAGAATGCCCAGAAAATTCTAGGTCAAAAACATGTAGCATAACCTATATCTATCTTTGAAGTTTTCGAGAAAATGGTGGTTGAAAATGTTATATCAATGATAAATTACTTCATTTTCACATAAAACAAATGAATGTAGGAACAAATCTGTTACGGTTATTTAAGTGTTTTGGGGAGTTACATTTTTTGATAGTTTTAAAAATTTCATGTCGGGTTGTACCGGAAGTACTACGAAAAGTGATTTTCAGACTCAAATTACTTCAATATTTTTAATGGAACACCCTGTATTGAACATTAAATTTACATTCTACTTACGTTTCTGGATATTTTTTGTTTCTGCTGTCTCCTGCCTAAACCTAATAGTTTATGAGGTATCGGCGACTGAATGTTCACTTGTACTGTCACAAAGGCTAAACAATAAAAAAATGATGTTTAAACAGAGCTTTGGTTCTGGAAGGCTGTGTTAAACAAAAGAACTATTTACCGATTTTCATATAGATTTTAACAGTACTGTTGCATTATTTAAAAGTTTCTGAAAATCACTTTTCGTGGTACCTCTGTAAAGCCGGAAATTAAATTTTAATTACTATCAAATTTTACTCCCCCAAAAACTTAAATAACCGTAACAGATTCGTTCCTACATTCATTTGTTTTATGTGAAAATGAAGTAATTTATCATTGATATAACATTTTCAACCGCCATTTTCTCGAAAACTGTCAAAGATAGATAGGCGTATGCTATTATACATGCCGACATTAGTAAAGGTACACTCCAATCTAACAATACTCGCTCGCTCACTTTAACTGATATGGTGTCAAATCATTTAAATGACCATTTCCGATTAACACCTCCGATTAACCGAGTTCTCGAACATTCGATCGTTCCGCATGCTTATCATTTTCCGCCGTAGTATTTTCTCATATCACGCTTTCCTCGCGCTACGCTAACTCCATCGGATACTCCCGCTTAATCATTAACCAAGTATGACGTAGGCAGACTGAATAACCCGGTATATATATATATATATATATATATATATATATATATATATATATATATATATATATATATATATATATATATATATATATATATATATATATATATATATATATATATATATATATATATATATATATATATATATATATATATATATATGTATATATATATATATATATATATATATTATATATATATGTATATATATATATTATATATATATATATATATATATATATATATATATATATATATATATATATATATATATATATATATATATATATATATATATATATATATATATATATATATATATATATATATATATATATATATATATATATATATATATATATATATATATATATATATATATATATATATATATATATATATATATATATATATATATATATATATATATATATATATATATATATATATATATATATATATATATATATATATATATATATATATATATATATATATATATATATATATATATATATATATATATATATATATATATATATATATATATATATATATATATATATATATAAATATAAAGGCCCAAGAAAGGGACCGAAACGTCAAGTAACCTAATCAGTCGTTTTATTGCTACTATCCCAAGATAAACCCTCCAAAAAAAATATATAAAGATAGCAAAGAAATTAGAAGATAAAAATATATTCCTGGGTGAGATATGGAATCCTACATCAAATACAAACAAATTCGAGACACCTACAATGCAGAAACATGCGAAACCTTGAAAATTTATATGAAAACTCATGCCAAGTTAAATTCGATGAAGAACAGAAGAATTTTCTTGTTAAAGTGTAAACACAAACAATTAACACCTCAGTTTATGAGATTCAACCTTAAACATATCACATTTCAAAGTAGATATATAGAGCAGAAATTCAATTACAAAGTAAGTAAATTTAATTATTCTTTAATAAATCTATTATTAACAGATTGCACCAAATATTTGAATTCATTAAATCTGAAACTAAACAATATCTATTAAATATTGGTTTCAGTTACTCCTCAAAATTTAATTAATAAATTTTTAAATCAATTTCATAAAAAAATGGAAAAACAGTTTCTAAATTATAAAAAGAAACAACAAACAAAAATTTATAAAATGGAACAAAAACAAAATTACAATAATAATAATGAACAAAATAATAACCTTGAAAATTGGGTTGAAAATATTTCAAATACAATAATCCCAAATAACATTAATGAAATATTAAGTCTAGGTCCAAACTTTTGCATAAATACCAACAAAAATAACTTACCAATTCCAAATATAATAGCAAATATTGAAAATATAATAGAAACTAAACCAAATATTATAAAAAATGAAATTAGATCCAAAATTAATAGTGTAGTATATAATTTTAAAAATAAATCAAATAATAAAAATGAATCAACAAAAAAGTTAGAAAAACAAATAAAGGATACTCAACAATTTTTAAAAATTAACCCACAAATTACTATTCTAAAACCAGATAAATCAAACAAAACTGTAATCATGAACACAAGTGATTACAAAGAAAAAATTAATCATATGCTAAATGATAATACAACATATCAACGTTTGAGAAATAACCCAACAAAAAAATATCAAACTGAAAATAATAATTTAATAAAAAAATGGGAAACTAAAAAATATATCACAAAAGATATAGCTAATACTTTAAAAATTAATAATTCTCTTCCCCCTAAATTTTATGGTCTACCAAAACTACATAAACCAAATATCCCATTAAGACCTATTGTCTCATATGTTCAAAGTCCATTTTATAATTTAGCAAAATTTTGATCAAATATTCTAAACAACGTTGTTAGGAAAACAAACCATTATATAAAGGACTCTTGGACATTCAAAACATTTATCGATACAATAAAATTGAATAACCAAGAGAAACTTTTCTCTTTAGATATAATTTCACTATATACCAATATACCAATAGACCTGCAAAAAATATAACAAATAAACGTTGGAACGAAATAAAAAATTATACTTCTTTACCAATAGAAGAGTTCTCATATGCCTTAGAACTCACATTAAATTGCACATTTTTTCAATGCAATAATACATATTACAAACAAACATATGGCTGTGCAATGGGTTCACCAATATCCAGTACAATCGCAGAATTAGTACTAGAAGATTTAGAGAAAACCATAATTCCAACATTAAACTATAAAATACCATTTTTAAAACGTTATGTTGATGATTGCATAACTGCATTTCCAACTGAACATAAAAATTATATCCTAAATAAATTTAATAGTTACCATCCAAAAATACAATTTACAATTGAAAACGAATCAGAAAATACAATAAATTTCTTAGACTTAACTCTTATAAATAATAAAACTGAAATATTAACAAAATGGAATACAAAAACAACATGGTCTGGTAGATATACCAATTTCTACTCAAAAAACCCTTACAAACATAAAAAAACTGTAATAATTGGTATTGCAGACAGATCAATAAAACTAACGTCTGCCATTTTTAGAAAAGAATGCATAGAAAAAGCAAAAAACGTTTTAATAAATAATAACTATCCTTTTTCTCTAATCAACAAAATTTTCAAAAACAGAATTCACAAATACTAAAATTCTCCACCACCACTAATCAATACAACTAATACTCGTAAAACATATATTGCCTTACCATATATACCACAACTATCAGAAAATATTTCAAACATTTTAAAAACATATGATATTCACACAGCACACAAAACTACAAACAACTTAAAATTCCTTTACACACCATTAAAAGATAAAAATCCACTTGAAAAAACTACACACTGTATATATGAAATTCCATGTAAACAATGTGATGAAGTCTACATTGGTCAAACAATGCAACTCCTTGAAGAACGTTTAAAAGGTCACAAATATTCAGCTAATATTACAACTCTAAAAAAACATTCTAATGAAACAGGTCATCAATTTAACTACGAAAATACTAAAGTTATTAATAAAGAACAAAATTATAAAACACGCCTAATTATGGAATCAGTTTATATTCAAAAAAATCCTAATGCATGTAATAACAAGAAAGATACAGAACATCTTTCTACAATCTACAATCTGTTAATATAAAAGTATTAAATAAATTAACAAAAAACATTCTCTCTATATATAAACTTATATACGTACATACATACCTACTTACTATAAATATACATCTACATAATATTAACATAACCAAAATTAGAATAATAATGAAATATAAAATAGCTTAATTTCGTAGGGTTTCTTGGCTGTTCTTCCCTATGATACTAATCGAACAGTCTAGTAACCTTAAAAATTAATTAAAACTGTCATATTTACCTGTGTCAAATATGTCACAAAATAAATACTCTTTTGAAAAAGGCCCCAGAAAGGGACCGAAACGTCAAATAACCTAATCAGTCGTTTTATTGCTACTATCCCAAGATAAACCCTCCAAAAAAAAAAATTTATATATATATATATATATATATATATATATATATATATATATATATATATATATATATATATATATATATATATATATATATATATATATATATATATATATATATATATATATATATATATATATATATATATATATATATATATATATATATATATATATATATATATATATATATATATGGATATTCTAAACAATATATTTTTCATTTTATTACCCCCCATCATTTCGTGGTACTTTCTGCCACTAAGTTCCGTGACACTATCTGATTGCCAGTGCCTTAAAACCATCACTTCATCAGAGCTAAAAATGTGCGATTCCCAATTTTAGAATGTACAGAATAACCTGAACGGTTCACCCTTATTAGACTTATGTGCCCTGGCATCCGCTTAGTGAAATAAAACTAGAGATTACATTTAAGATAATGCGTTACTTCTCCCGGCACATCACCATCCCACCCATCTATTCACGTAAAAGAAGTAGATTTCTGTGTCACGGAATCTTATAAAGTGTTTTGTTAAATTTAGCGGCTGCGAGAAGTGCCGTTCTGCTATGCATTAACACTAACATAAATTTCGGCGGCGTACGGTGTCATAATGGTATTGTAATAATTTGTGTCACGGGTCATTGCTCGCGGTTTTCCACGGATGGAAAATGCATGGTGAATTAAAAACGGCAAATGCTACCGTAATGGCTCCGTAGAATTATGGGGGTAAAGGTGATGTGCCTGCGGTCGATGTTTCAGTATTATCGCTTTGGGAACTATAGAAAATGATAGCGCCCCAGCCCTGAGGAAAAAGTCTATCGGCATGACAATAACATCCCAGCCGAACTGTGCTTTAACGTGAGAGGCAAGTTACCTAATGGTGGAATATACTTATTCAGCACTTTCCAAGATTATTACCGCAGTTAAAATTTAAATTCTTAGCTGTATCATCTGTAAATATAATCTAACGCCGTTACCATAAAACCGTACAACTTCGTCATTGCGTATAACTTCGGCAACAGCGCATTTATTTTGTGTACATTTTTTTTAGGTTATGTGCGAGTTTGGTTTAGTTTGCCACTTATCACTGTCTGTTAAGTAGTGTTGTTACGTGACAATGTATAGACGGAGCATAAAAGTTTTTGAGGGATGAAGTTACCAGCAAATCGCAGCAAGAAAGTTGCAAGTCGAAGACATTCAGTACATTTAAAGACAAGTCGTATGGAAGACACATGAGGGCTGTTGGTCATCGAACTATCCTGTGACCTTTCAGGGGTTTGAAGAAAGCAACATCCAGAGGTGAGAGTGTGTTGAGTCCGCAAGAATCGTTGTAAAATAAATGTTGTTTTCTTTACAAAGTCTTACCACATTTGGTTTAAAGTGAGATGCAAGGATATCACCTAAGACAAGTTTTTACCCCGGCATGTTTTCCACGTAAGGAAGGAATATTTGTCAAAACCATTGGTCGAAAGTGCGGGAAACAAATCAGTAGTTTTTGCTTACTACAAATTTGCTTCCTGGCGGGACACCAATCCACTAATTTTCGTAAAATTATCTCCTTTGTAAATTAGAAAGGCGGTAAGATTTAAACATTAATTATACCGCCACCTTTGAATGTTTCATGACACGTTAGACTCTTTTTTTTGTTCCCCTTTTCTCCGGTCGTCTGTCAAGTTTGTCATGTCCAAGATAAAATAATTTTATCGGGTGATATATTTTCCAGTTTTTTGCGATTGTCATAACACTTCCATACAATCTTCCTTGAAACCGATGCACCAGAACGGTTAAGGAGATCTAAAATATTTGAATATAAAATAGTAGTAGAATGTACAGTGCTTAGTTGTGTGAAAATACAGAACTTATATCAGTAATCAAATTCACAAAATACTTTAAATTAAAAATTAAATTAAATCAGCGACCAATAACTATCGCACAGACTATATTATAAGCGCAAGCACTCTGACCAACGTATATACTATAGCGGAACGCCAACCAGCTACGCGCCTGATTGGTCTGAACGTAATAACACTATAACTAAATTATTAATTGACACCAAAATCTATTTCAAGCATAATTACAATAGAGAAGTCACAATAATAATTATAGAGTATCGATCACTAATAAACAATAAACTATGTCTAGATTAAAAGGTTAATGCGAAAGCATGAGTTTAAAAATGGTGTTCGAGAATTTCTAACTACGAACCAAAATGATATGTCGAGGCAACGCCTCATACATAAATTGAAGTTAGACAACAGAAAGTGAATCTGATTGTATTATAGTGTATACAATTCGAAATTATATAAAGTGAAAATTAAATTGTATGAATTTTACGAAAAATTAAGTAAATTAAATATTATGCTACAATCTGATTGGCCAGATTATAACATCATAGCAAGAAAGGATGAAAGTAACCAGGAAATGCAAATGTTTTTTATACGGCATATCCGTAGTAACAATAAACAAGAAGAAAGAGTCTAGCTAAGACGTTTGATGAGGCAACAGCTACGCTTCTAATTTTCATAAAAATTTGTTATAAATTAATAGTAAAACTAAAGCAATAATATTAAATAAGCAAGAACACCAGTATAAAAGGTATACAAGCAGAAATAACTGCAAAAATAAGTGTTTTCGTCGTAATTAACGAGTAAGAAGTGGAAGGCTTGGTAGCGTCGCAGCCACAGAAGGGATTTGTGATTAATATCAAAGAAAAAGGAAACATTTTTCTCTGCAAATTCAAGTTATAAAGGAATATAAAGGCAGAAACAGTAAATTAAAGGTTTGAGGATGAATAAATTTCATAGTAGAGTATCAGCGGTCATAGCAGCATTCCAGAGGTAGTACGGCGACATCCGCTAGATGACACCAGCATCAGAGCGCCAGCAGAACTTATTAGTTCGATGTACCAACCAGTATTATCAAGAAAAGTGATAAGATTTTGTGAATGATAATAAAAAGGGTTAACATAATTTTCAAAGGTAATAACAATTTCAAACTTTGCTAGCTTTTGAGAAACATTGTGACAAAGGCCTTGGTCCTATGTAGTAGATATAAGTTACGTAGATTTACGTAGGGTTGAAATAAGGTTTTCAGATTTTATTTTTATTTTATTAATCCATATATGACAAATATTTTAAAATAATACAATTTGACATTTCAACAAAACTCGATAAATATAATAAAATATTAAAGTGCCATAAATTCACTATTTTGAAAAACTAACTTTAGTTTAAAAAATTTAATCTTACAAAGAAATTATCATAGACCTAATTGGACCCCCTCTATGACTAAAGAGTGCTCATGTCTTAGTGTTCATAGAACTGGCGCCCATAAAAGAAGGACTCAATAGGGAAGAAATAGTGTAAGTATCCTATAAGCAGATCAAATATTTCTTCATCACACTATTACTTTTACAACATCTCATTTTATACAAAATTATCTAAAACAATGTAATAGAGCATTCACATATTTACATAATATCATTACATCTCAATTAGCAACCAACGTAGAGTATTCTTAATATTATTGTAGCTATATTTTTTAATAATTCTCACAGACAACATTAAAAATATATAATATACAACATATTTTTTTCTCATTTAATAACCATATTTTATTAACATATTCAAGGATAATCCTAAAATATGGCGGCCATTATAACTTTAAGACTGAAGAAACTCCATAAATTATTTATGTGGAATAAATCCAAATACAGGCTTTTATTGCTTTTAAGTTTTAGCCTCAGTTCCTACAAGTAATCCTCATTTATGAATCACTTACTTAAAGTAACTTTACCAATCTTGTGTGGGATTATACAAGACTTGTGGTTTTTAAAATTAATAGCAAGTTAGTTAATTATTTAGAATGAAATTTGGCGGTAAACTTGCACTAATAAAATGACAGTTTGGACAGTTTTTGTAACCCTGAAGTAATGTTACAAGTTACTAAAAAAATCAACCACTCTAATATGTTTCTCAGGCGCATTTTTATATTAAATAAAAATAATGGTAAAACAAAAACAATGACAATACTTGTCATAATGACTTTATTCAACAGCCTACTTTATTGTTTCAGGTAATAACCCCTCACTGAATTTATCTGAAAAGATAAGTTCAGTGAGACAGTTCAAACAAACTGTCAATTTTGCGAAAAAAGGTCAAGAGGCAGAAAAGTTGCAGTTTGAAGACATATTTCCATATAATTTAAAAACATGTCGACGTGTTAAAAAGTTCTGATGAAAAATATTATAGAGTTGGGTTTTTTTCTCAGGGTTACCTCAGGGTTAAAAAAAGTTTTCCGACAAATTTTATTCTTCTAAATTCTTTATCTCTCACTTTATTCGATGTTCTTATAAGAATTATATTAATTTAATTTACCCGGTAGACCCTCCGTTTCGATAGTGAATTTTATGTAGCTATGATTTATAATTTGATTTATTAATACTTCTCTATGCTTTGTGATAGGTTCTTTATGTAGTCTATCACTGGTGATAAACATTCAGCATAACTTAAGGTATATTATGTTTTATTATTAATGAGAATGGTTGAATGTTATGTAATTTATTAACATAGATATTGAAACAAAGCTGTACAGGTGTTTGTGCCTTCTAATGTCTTAGCTCCATGACCCAGATTTTGACAATTTAAGCAGTAACCTAAATCCCTACTTTGGTATACCTGTGAAGGTAGCTATCTATAATACCTCACCTAACTATCTATTTGATAAACTATAATGTTCTATCACGAATGACTATTATTATAACTGAAACTATAATTACAGTATGTCTAAAATGGTCTCTGTTATGCAGAGTCTCTGTTGCGTTTTAGTTTCCTCGCCTTTTCTTGATCGACTTATGAATTTCTGTATCTCTTATCCTATCCGGTTTTTTCCTATCAGCTATAGCTGGTGTACCCAGATGCTGTAATATATTAATGATTACACAAGGTACTTACACAAAGCTTACATAATGTACTTTACCTTATGTAAGTTTTACCTATACTAAATATACTTTATTCTGTTATCGAAAATAGCACTCAAAATACAAATAATAGGCATGCATACCAGCATCGGCTTGGCCGCGACACTCTTACAGGTTCTAGGGCCGAGTGCTGACCGACTCGTTCGGTCGGACACCCCTTCTCCCTCGGCTACCAGTTTTCATGATCATTTCCTTAACACTAAAGCACTGTATACACTATTCCTACGACCTAAGATACAAAGATACCTATGACTACTTAAACTAACTACAACTATTGGCGAACAGGGTGGCTTGTTACAATATCTAAGGATATCCGTTTGGCATAAAACTGAAAAGCGTTTAGATTCAGCCTACTCGATTCTTAACGATAATTTGACTTTAGAGGAAATATTGCCTGAGCAATATTTCCTCTAAAGTTAGAATTGAATGCTGAAATATTTGAAAAATATAGTTTAAATGAAATTAAACAAAAGGGAAATAAGTGGTTAGATAATTCATCTATAATATTGTGCAAGCCAAGTAAAGTCATTTTGTGGGATCACCACTAGCTGGTGATCCCACAAAATCACCACCACAAGAATATGTTTGGACAAATATTTTATATGTACAAATTACATTAGTTCTTTTTATGTGAACTGCAAATATGTCTACATATTTCGTTAATTTCACGTAATATTCAGGAACACCCTACCAAAATAATTTGTTTCAATGCACAATATTAATTAAGCAAGTAACAATGGTAGAACTATATGTTATGGTATCTAGTTATTTCATAAATATAATACTAATTGGCCAATTTACTGTACTTTAAATAGCAACAAATTACTTTTAATATTCCATCCCCAATTCTCCCGTTAGTTAATTGCCTTAATATAATTTAGTAGTTATTATATATATGAAATCTCTAAAATGGTGTAGAACATGTGTCAGGAATTTCCCATAAAATTATTTCATTTCATATAAATCATATTACGAATCTGTTAAAGCCTAGTTAACGATCCTTCTACAAATCATGTGACACTTCTCAATAGGACTAATCCTCTGCAACTTAGTAAAAGGTTCACTTATCTCACAATTGATTTCTGATATTACAGTTGGAGACAAATCTCGGTATTAACACGCTGCAAAGCCACCGACTTAAACTTGAAGTTGGACAAATTCACTGACCAATCTGACCAAAAGCATTTACAAAGGACGGCTAGCTCCAGACCGTCCTATCTTGAGGTAAATTGTGCTGATAGCAAGTAGATTCCGGGAACGGTATTCAAAAGATAATTTTCCCTTCTTTGCAGGGCAATTCTATAAAAACTGAATATACTGCCATATCTGCAGAAGTGAAGATATTTCATATATTATTGATACGATCTGAAAATATAAATCATCTGTAAATCATCTTAACAGTTTGGATATTTTAATTTAATTTTTTTTTAAATTAATTTTTAATGGAGCAAAACAATGTTGCAGAATCCTACATCCCAGGACAGAATCCAGAAAATTTATAATAATAAAATTTTTTGTGTTCAAAATGTGACTGTAGCTTAATTTTGATACTTTGTTTTATTTATAGTATGAATTAAGTAACCTTAATTTGTAAAAATAAAAATATTACGTAGAAAATGTGTATGCTTGTAACATAAAAAAATAATCTATAATAATCCACACGTTCAATAAATTGTATTTTCTTAAACATGTTGCCATTCAGGTGACAAGTTTCTGAAACCCTACAATAAGGTATTGAAAAATTTTATTTCAATTTATAATTCATTATTACATATATTATTTATAATTTATTATGACGTATTTATGTGTTATTAGAAGAAATATGTTATTAAACGAACAATTATATAGTTATATAGTTTTGATCTTGCACGCGTTTTTTTAGTTCCTAATGCGCTTCTGGGGAAAATGTAACGAAAAATAATATAAAATATAAAATGGCAATGTAATGTCACCTTATATATTTTATTTAACCGCCGCTATTCGCCGGTTTCTGCACATGACACACATTAAATATTATAATTCATATATTTAGTTCATGACAGATTTGCCAGAGCGTTGATAACCTATATCGTATGCTTTATATACTGTAGTTATATATGGTGTTCGAATCTCACAGCTTCTGTTATATTTTTTTCTATTTTTTATTTTAAACCCTTGCCCTTACGTATAGGACATAATCATATTTCTCTTCTCCTAAAACACAATTACTTTTGCCACGCGGTCGCCCTACTGGCCAGATAATACCGATACGTGTACATGACATACGGTGCCCTAAGGATGACGTTGGTTGCCCAGGAATATCTTTAGATTATTACGTCACCGAATGTTGTCACAGGGTCACCCGACTGATCAGGCAATAAAGATACATGTACATCGCATAAGGTCCCCCAAAGAGGAACAGATGGTATCACAAGAAGTTTAAAGGTGACAACCACAACCATCAGAATAAATAGAGGATACAGGTAGTAGGACAAGGATAAAGGCAGAAAACATAAAAGGAACTGATCTGAAGGAAGGCCCCCAACGTTACGGGGACGGTGGTCGAGTTGTTAGCGTGCTAGCTCTCTGCTCGAACACCTAGCAGCGTGTGTGGACAACAACACCTCTAATACAAGGACAAAGTGCTGCCTCGTGACGTCACCATCCGGAGGCCTACGAGATACTTATGTTATTACGGGCTTTATGTAGTTATTTAGGTAGGTATGTCTGAAATCGTTTTAATGTAGTTTTGGAGATCAATAAAAACATCAAACTAAACAAAGATATTACGGCATAAATCTATCGGCGTCTATGAAAAACACAGGTAAAGAACAATTTAAATGGTTAACTGTTAACTGTTTCGAAATACGGTCAAGATTACATGTGTCTAATTGTTAGAGTCTAGATGGTTAATTGTTTTAAGAAAACTGAAAAGCAATTCGTGAGTAATTTTAGACACAGGAGCAATACGAACAACTTCTTTAAAATTTGAACAAATGCTAGTAATCATAAATGTATACGCAGATGTCGCTAACGAATCGTTATTATTTATTGCAGCTCCTACAACATTACAACATTTATAATCTAAATATGGATCAATATGAATTTCATCCATTAGTAAACTAACATATTTGTAATGGTCTTTTAAATATTTAAAGATTTTATGTTAAAAAAGTTTTCTTCTCATCAATATGAGGATCAGTTAGAAAACTATTACAGACTCCTTTGATTCTTATGGGATGGGGCAAAATTATAGGTCCACGATTTCGTAAATATCTATATGCACGAGGACTAATTGTATATAAAATTGAACAAAAAACCATAGTGGTAGTGGAATATCTATAACGTTCTTTTGATAATGTTCGCAATTTAAGTTGATCAGAAATAAATTCAATTCCTTGTGAAACATTTTCGTCCTCCATTTTTAAGTTTTTAAGTACATTTAAGTTCAAAACATGGTTAAGCTTTGACATGTCTGTATATATGTCTGAAAATGTATTTCATGTAATTCTGTAAGTTTTTCGTGTTTGATTTTTCGATGCGATATTTTTTTTGACAAGTATTTGGGACAGTTCGGAAATTTACTTGATACGCTAGTTTCTTTTAATAGGGGTAAAGCTAAAATAACTGAAACGATGTCACTAGTTTTTGTATCCTGTTGGGAAATTTTGTAAATAAAATCTTCCTTTTCAAAGTGGCACTCACACACTCGGGAATTGTCACTCGGCACAAAACTTTCACGTGGAATTGCAGAGAGCCATATTCTGCCATACTCTTCGTCTCTGGGAGAATGAAACACCCAAACTTTTCTACTGGTATCGTAATTTCCTGTACAACCGGGAACACAACACTTTTGGGGCATTATGATATAATACCGCAACAAATAAACCGTTAAAAAAGATCAAGAATCGATGAGGAACTAGGCAAGCGCGCGTGTAATAATAATATCCCCTCTAGACTAGAGGTGTGTTTGTTGGCACGTGGCGGCGTCCTATACTAAAACAAAACATCGTTAACAGGGTTGCCAAATTACAATTGACACGAGAGTTGTTAGTTGCTTGCTTCTTAATGACTTTTTGCGGCCAATTTGATTTGATAATTGACTAATGAGAAAGCTACTTTATTTTGTTTATATTCTAATTTGTTTACATTCTAAATACAGTACAACATATAGGCAGGGAAGCGTCGCACTGGAACACATTCTGGCATCGCCGCCGCTTCGACCGACCTAGACAAGCCTGTTGAATTAGCTTAGAGAGTATATTAGCCTCCATCTGGGTTAAGCCCCCAGAGCGTGATGTCAACATGATATTTAAAGTAAGCACTTTGTCCTTATTAGAGGGGTTATTGGTGTGGATCGATTCCCCGCACCGCACCGGTGCGAAATAAATTTTCAATAATTTATCCCCAAGATCTAACTAATGAGGTTTTCCAGGTTTCCCTCGTTCCTGCACTGAATGGTGGTTAGAATTTACCAACCTAAGTCGATCCTGGTTGCACTTGCGGTTCGTGAAATAATAATATGCCTCCCCCTCTCCCGCACAAGTCTCTGACTTTTGGGCTAACCATTGCGGTTAGAATGAGGGGTAGATATATTATTATTATTATTATTATTATATTATTTAAGAAGGAAGATAGTATAAAAAAATGAGGAAACTTCAGGACTCTAGGAAATAAATTGAAACAAAAAGAACATATGAAAATATCAAACAGTACTAAAAACTCTGCAAAATGTACGTGTAAAACTCGGTAAAAATGACGAATGAGAACGAGAATTGAATTAAATACTACTAGAAAAAGCAGAGTAACGTAAAGAAGCCTGAATGAATATCACATGGTATTGTTGTAAGGTTGAAATGAAATATGTTCTAAAAAAAATGGACATATTAAATAAACAAATTCTGCATAGCAGCATTCTAGAAGAACTTTTTATGTTAGAATACCACAATGTCCAACAATGACCAACAAATGTGTTATGTTAATCTTAATGTAGACCGACCAATCTTCAACATTCCTAATAACAATATAAGAGCTAATACATTTTATTGTTGCCAAATGGGATGATGACATGCATCTACAAACAGCAAGTGATAAAATTATGACAAATTTAATAAAATCCATAATTTAAAAAATAATATATATAATTTTTGAATGTGACACAATAGATGTAAGGACAGTAGATGTTAGTACTACTGTGTTATAATGTTTTATAGTCAAAGCATTTCTAGTTGTATTTGTTCCTGGCTACTCCGCCATATAATAGAATTTTGTAATATTATTCAAAATATTTGCAACTATTATGTATTATTATATGAAACATGGGTAAAAATTGCAACAATTTGCGACTAGTGAGAATTCTATCGACGACATAAGTAATGAATAATAATAAACAACTTTTAATAAACAGTTTTCAGTGACTATGTGTCTTAGAAGGGGAAGAAAGTGAAGGAAATTGGATACTTGCAATTTAATTTATCGTTCTTACTAATCTTGCCTAACCTTAAAATATACCCAGGAATTGCCTTGCTATAGTTTAATTGTAATAAAATTGATGAGCTATGTGTAGATGGTAAAATAACAAATTCTGTTTGTTTTATAGACAGATAACAACAACTGTAAACAAGTATGGCAACAAAAATAACAATTTAATTGTGAATATAAAATATGTATTTTTTCGTCTTACAGTTAGTTTACAATGTACTTTTTCAGTTTATATACTGATTATATAGTTTTGTTGGGGAGAAGTAGGAAATAATTGTAGGGAATCACGGTATAATATAATGGAAGAGGCAGAAAAAGTCGAATTAGTATTTAGTTTTAGTAAAAAAAGTTCTTGTATTTGAAAAGAGGGAAGTAAAACAAAGAAATGTTTTAGTATACATAGACGTATAGGGACGGTTACATACTTTGAGGAGATTGAGAATTTTATGTATTTGGAAGTACTAAGAGATAATAGGTGCCCAGAAGGCATGGAAATAGATTTTTTGATAGCAAAGAGTGAGAGTTGTGCGGGAGGATATAAAAAAATTGCAAATTTGAGACGCATATATATCATGTGATTGTAATAACCAGATTTAATAAGAACAGAAAATACTAATATATGGCGAAGTAGCCGGGAACAGATAAATTATCGTTTATTTTTTCTATATAGGTAAATATAATTTTCAAAAACTTTATATCACTATTTAGGAAATTTCGGGCTTTTTAACGATCTATGACTCGTCCCTTCTTCCCTGTTAAAATATTGGGAGCTGTTTACCCCTCCTGCTCGAGGGTTGAAGTGGTGATGTTGAATCTCGGAAGAAACAGTTTTCTCGTTCATAATTAAAATGCAATTATTTCCCAAAACTTCCCTGTCAATTGCTCGTTTGCTGACCCGGTATATCCTAGCAGAATATTGCACAATAGAGAGGATATTGCAGATGTAATCCCTCTATTTGCAATTATTTTGTTCCACATCCTTAAATGCCCCTTGTAAAACTCTTTCGTACCGTAATGCGAATTCAAAGACCAATACGCCGCAACGCGCGATACGATCAAGAACACTCCCAACTACCTTCTTTCCCCATTATAATCCCGCCGAAGGAATACTCCTAGGTATACACACATTTCAATACCATACACGCTTGGATAAAGACGATGCTAGAACCGTATCAGTTCACCAGTGTATAAGATTTAGTTCGGATGCTTGGCAATTGTAATTACCTATGGATGGAGAAGCATTCTAACCCACTTAACTGTGAAGAGGTGAACAATGTACGTTAATAAGATTTGCGAAGCACATAATGGTAATCAAAAATTATTTCCCTGCAATAATAAGTTCTACAGACAAGTTTGCAGACAGAGGAGAGGTATACGCAGAAAAGGGGTTAAAAGTCGAAAATTTTGGTGTCATGTAAGAAAGTAAAAAAGTAAAAAGTATACATATTACATCATATTACATAAATATTTGGCGTTCAACATAAGTTTTAAAGTATCTATATATATATTTCTCTCTTCTAATTTCTTTGCTATATTTATTAAATTTTGGAGGGTTTATCTTGGGATGGTTGCAATGAAACGAAGTATATTACTTAACGTTTCGGTGCCTTTGTTGAGCCTTTTTCAAAAGAGTATTTTACTTATTACATATTTGACATAAGCAAAAATGACAGTTTCAATTAATTTTTGAGGTTACTAGACTATTCGATTAGTATCATAGGGAAGAACAGCCAAGAAACCCTACGTACTTAGGCTATTTTATAATTCAGTACTATTCTAATTTTGGTTATCTTAATATTATGTAGATTTGTATTTATAGCAAGTAGGTATGTATGTACGTATATAAGTTTATATATAGAGAGAATATTTTTGTTAATTTATTTAATATTTTTATATTAACAAATTGTAGATTGTAGAAAGATGTTCTGTCTTTCTTATTATTACATGCATTAGGATTTTTTTTTAATATAAATTCATTCCATAATTAGCCGTGTTTTATAATTTTGTTCTTTATTAATAACTTTAGTATTTTAGTTGTTAAATTGATGACCTGTTTCATTAGAATATTTTTTTAGAGCTGTAATATTAGCTGAATATTTGTGACCTCTTAAACGTTCTTCAAGAAGTTACATTGTTTGACCAATGTAGACTTCATCACCATGTTTACATGGAATCTCGTATATACAGTGTGTAGTTTTTTCAAGTAGTTTTTTGTCTTTTAATGTCGTGTAAAGGAATTTTAAATTGCAACATAATGTTATGAATTTTAAGAGCAACATAATGTTATTGCATTGGCATCTCTGCAACCATCCGTTATAATCTTGAAGATTTTAATTTTTATTTTTCAGCTGCTTTCCGAGCATTTCCTTTCATTAAAAATCCAGGTTATCCAGGTATGTTTTTATTTCTGGTTTTACATAACCAATTGTACACAGCTCCGTCTATTTTCAGTCCTTTCAGGTATTTTAAGGAAATTAAGGGTTTTGGGGCATAACTACCTTCATACTGATTTTTGGATTGCATAACATGCATTTTTAAATCCATTGATAGGGTGCATTCTACTCCATTGATAGGGTGCTCGCTAAATATGCACTGGTTGGAGCTCTCGCCGCTACACTATTACTTTGTAGATTGATTTCTTACTTTTTAAACGTATGACATACTGCGTGATGAACGCCCATTAATCATAATAAGAGTTTCTGTTCATTGAAATATGAGAGGGAATCGATGTAGAAGAATAAGA
>CAXKVY010014519.1:0-25921 GCA_964058915.1 Tetropium fuscum | reverse complement strand
TTTCGTCCAAGTAGCCAATACATTTTTTTAAATCTTATATCTAATTCTTCCTTTTTCTTTTTGACATGTGCTCTCCAGCGTAGCTTAGCGTCCAGTGTTATACCCAAATATTTTGCTGTATCGGCATATGGTACTTGGATATTGTTTATGCTAACAGGGATATGTCGGTCTCTCTTGTTAGTGAAATTAACATGGGCAGATTTACTCTCATTTAGTTTAATTCTCCATTGCTTAGTCCAGGTGTTGATTTTGTCAACTGATTTTTGCAGATTTATTGCCGCTTCTTGGTGATCCTTTCCCACAGCCATTATAGCAGTGTCATCAGCAAAGGTGGCTATCGTGTCATATTCTAATTCAGGAATATCACTGGTGTATAGTAGATAAAGGACTGGCCCTAATACACTCCCTTGTGGTACTCCCGCCTTGATTTCTTTAAGTTCAGAATAAGCGTCTTCCTGCTTAATTCTAAAAGTTCTATCTGAAATATAAGACTTCATTAATTGTGAGAACTGATTAGGCAGGAGCTTGCTTAATTTATACTGCAGTCCCTCATGCCATACTTTATCAAAAGCCTGTGCTACATCAAGAAAGACGGTAGAACAAACTTTTCTTTCCTCCAGCGACTTTTCAATTACATCTGTGATCCTATGGACCTGATCTATAGTTGAATGACTCTCTCTGAATCCAAACTGATGATCTGGAATTATGTGTTTGTCTTCAATGATTGGTTTTAATCTTTTAAGAAATATTCTTTCGAACAGTTTTGATATTACAGGGAGCAAGGAGATTGGCCTGTAGGACGAAGCTTCATTTGGTGGTTTTCCGGGTTTCAGGATCATTATCATTTCTGCTACTTTCCATGTCTTCGGTACATATTTTAATCTAAAAGATGCATTAATAATATAGGTAAGTTTTAGAATGGCTTTACGTGGGAGATGTTTTAGAGTTTCCCCCGTAATTAGGTAAAATCCTGGGGCTTTTTTCGGGTTAATGTTTTCTTTAATTTCTTTTGCTATTTCTTTCGGGGTAGCGGGTCTGATTGCACCTTCTTCCTGGATAAGATTATCCCAGTCAATAGTGTTTTCTCCCTCATTCGGCTGGAGAGTCTCTTCAAGATATTCAGCGTACCTGTTGGCTTTTTGCATATTACTTTTTGCCCACGTACCATCTGTATTTTTAATTGGTGGGTTCTGCTGTATTGGTCTCTTTAGTCTCTTGGTAGCTCTCCAAAGTGAATAGTCAGTTGACAGTTCACTTAGGTAGTCAGTAATAGACTTATCTTTGATTTTTTTAATCTCTCTTTTGAGTTGTTGTGTGGCATTATTTAATATGGTTTTATCGGCTGGTGATCTAGATTGATGCCAGATTCTTCTGAGCCTTCTTTTTTCGGAAATAAGAGCTCTGATTTCTTTGGGGTAGTTGTTACCTTTAATTCTTGGAGTAATATCTGGAGTATTATCCCATGCAGCTTGTTGGATAACATTAACAAATGATTCTGTTTCATTATCTAGTTGTTCTTCATTTCTTAGAGGCACTGACAAATTGATACTCTCTTCAAGTTCTAATCTGAAGCTTTTCCAATCTGTTAGTTTATTTACTAATCTATGGGCTAATTCACTTTGTATAATGCTGTCACTGAGCGTAAGTAATATGGGAGAATGGTCAGAGTTCAAATCCCAAGCTTCTTCCACATGTATATAGTTTACTGATACATTTCGAGTTATGAAAAAATCAATTAGATCTGGGATTTTGTTGGGATCTGTAGGCCAATATGTTGGCTTGCCAGTTTATAATGTTTCGCACTTTAGTTGATTGGCTGCTTGTAGAAGTTCTTTTCCTTTTGTGTTCGTGGACAGTAGTGACACGTTGTGGATGCATTTGTTTTTCGACATATGTGGGTTCTCAAAAACCGAAAAGCGGCAATTTTGGCGATTAACAAAGCCATCAAGGTGAAAATGTGCTTCATCGCTTAGGATGATCATGTTCCTCATCCATAGTTGAATGCTTATTACGGAAACCAATTTGGTGGGACGGAATAATTCGGCTTTTCCTCAATTATTGGTTTGAGTCTCTGCAAACGGAGCTTTTATAACAGCTAGGATATAATCGGTAATAAGGAAATTGGTCGGTATGATGTTCTATTTTCAGGAGGTTTACCAGGTTTGAGAATCATTGTTACTTTAGCAATCTTCCACTATAATGAAGAGATACTTCAGTTTCATAATGCCTTTGAGAGGCAACTCCTTAAGTATTTGTGCAGTTATTAGATCATAACCTAGAGCTTGTTTACTGAGATTGTTTCTGATAGTGTTGGTGATCTCAGCAGGTGTTGCTGGCTTAATTATCGTGCCATCTCTGTTAGTAATTTGTGGTATCCCTTCTATGCCAGTAGGCTCATATGGCTGAAATGTATTTGCCAAGTGATCAGAAAATTTTTCTGCCTTTTCTTCATCTCGTCGAGCCCAGTTGTCATCATCTTCTCGAATGGGCGGGTCATAATTCTTTGGCCTCTTCAAGACATTAGTTGCCTTCCAGAGGGAGTAGTCGGTGCTTTCGTCAGCCGACTCCCGAAGGAAATTCTCAAAATGTTCATGATGGTTTTAATTTCATTTTTGAGCTGTTCGCATAGATTATTTAGCACTCGTTTGTCCTTGGCGTTTTATATTTATCTGTAGGTCAGTGCGGTTTTTTTTTCGTGGTTTGGTTGTACGTTGAGTTATCTTTCGGATCGGGGGCTGGCTCCTGTGTATGCTCAACCTGTGTTTTAGGTTTTGGTACATGTGGGCTTTTCTTATTTACTTGTTGTTTGCGAACTGTGTAGTTCCCTATTTTTTACAGCTCCTCAGCTACATTGCATCTGTGGTAGTTGACTGGGTGTACTTCATTGCAGTTGGCCCATTTAGCTTTGTGGTTTTTTGCTCTTCGCATACGCTATTGACGTGTCTTCTAGCGCATGTAACGCATATTGGCTCTTTAAAGCAATTGTTTTGCGTGTGCCCGAATACTTGACATTTCTTGCACGGAGGGATCAGATTTAATCGTTTCCGCACTGGTTCGTTTTTTACCTTGAGTTCCAATGTGTTCAATATCATATACTTTTTGGTGTCTTCACAGTGTTTACATTTGGTCTCACTTTGTCTTCACTTTGGTCTCCTATAAATCTTCATGATTCTCGAAAAATCAGCATCCATTTGTTGATGTTCAATAATCCATTCAACGAACTCTCTTGGCTGTGCATGGTCATTAGGCTTCAGTTGTTGCGTTAATTGAATTTTGTAAGCATGGAGACACAGATCTTTAGTGAGTATACGCTGTAGAGAGCTTCTTGAAATTTACAATTCTTGTTCACGACGCCGAATTGACGTTCCTTGATTGTCACCGACACTCTCACGCACTGCCTCGATATTGACATTTGAACGGCTCGTTCTTGGACGACCAGTATGTTTGGCGTTTCCAACGGATCCAGTCTCCCTGAATTTTTCAGTTAATCTCTTCACAGTTGACGAAGATAAAACACTATTCCGACCATATTTTGTATGAAATTTTCGAACTGTGGCCGCCAAGCTTTCGTTATTTTTGAAATATTGTTCAATAATGAAGACACGTTATTTTATCGTGTAACGCTCCATTTCTACCAACCCTAAACGGTCAGCTATCGAGTTTTTTTTTGTTTAGGGTTGCCAACACTTTACTGCACAAGTGGCGGCAAATTCAAATCTTGCGTTAATTTTGAGACACCCAGAATTCTTCTTATAATAGTAGTGCTATAAATAGATAGTATCTACTTACAGTGAGTTTCATTACTAAGCAGATCTCGTGACTTTATTGTAATTTTTATTTCGATAAATCTGTGCAAAAATTTTCTAAAAACATCCATGCTTATTTTCAACCCCTTGGACGGGGGTTATACGAATTTTTTTACCATCATTTAATTATAGTTATATATTATAGTTAATATTACACCCTAATTTTATTAGTGCATTCCCGGGGTTTCGGAGATACAATAACGGTATTATAGAACGTCAATAAGCTGTCTACTGTGGTTCTACAAGTTGATGTTCACAATGATCAATTGTGAAACAAAAAAGACCTAAATATGCGAGGCTCCCTAGTAATAATAATTTAATCTAAATATGCTTAAAAAAATCCCTGCATTCATTTAATACAACATGAAAATTTCCCCACTTTTGGCATAGATATCAACTCCTCCCCCTTTACCTGGTCTATCCTGTCTTGCAAAAGTAAAGTTGTTAATTCTGACTTCATCATCATAAATATTATCGTGTAACGAGGTTTCCGTTACTCCTATTATATAATGTAACGTTATATTTTTGATAGTATATTATTCAAGGGGTTGTCATTGTTACGTTTCAAGATCGCCCAACGTCTAATGGATTATTTATCCGTATTCACATGGTACTTATAGGCAACCGTGCCTACCTCCGTGAACTTTGGCAGTCTATGCGGAAGTGTGCTAGCCTCAGTGAACTATATACTCTGTAACTGGAACGGACCCGATCGTACAAAGCAGTTTGAATAATTGAGGCAGGGGCAACAGATAAAGAACGATATATAGTGGTAGTATTCCTTTCTTTGTCGCACTCGCAAGAACGAATTGGGTATTGTTATAAATAAATCGGCGGTTACGTTATAGATTTTATTTTTTCTCTTGGTTTATGCACATACTGCATAAAGTAAATTATTTTTGCACCACATGAAAAAACTATGGTTTGTCTTGTTCTTTTTGCAATACAATAAAGTTAAAGGTAAAAAATATGTTGTATAACACTTAAAATTAACAGATATTTTATTTAAATAATCTTTTTGGGTCTATTCCACTATTTTATAGACAAAATAAGTAAAATATCCTTGAATATTTCTTAATTCAAATCTAGTGGGTATCTAACATGTACAAGATAGAAAAGGATGGGGATACTACCACACTGCTGGTTGCCTACATTTTACATTTGCCTCACTTTGCACGATTTATGGGTCCGTTCCAGTTAGTATACAGTTCATTGGCTAGCCTAAAAGATATCGACAGGAGTAGGGAACGGCATAGAGGTGTGATGGAACAGAATCTGTTTGTGTCGAGCGGCCATCAAAAGATTTATTTTGTGATTTATCTGAATCCTCTCGTTTGAGGATCCATTTTTGTGGCCGGCAATCAAGGGTTCAGGGATTTAGTATTTGTAGTTTGGGAATATTTCTCTGAAACCTGCCGCTGAACCGCCGGCGCCGCCGAAGCCGAGTCGTGCGATCGAATTGGTCCTGGTTGGACGTCAATCACCGACACACCTGATGGAATCTCCCTGAACCGTACTAACCTGGAAGTTGGAACTTTAACCTTGAGCCGGAGTGGAGTGTATCATGGTGTATCTGGAGCGGAGCCCGAGCCACCATCTGTACCTACGAGAACATGGGACTTACGGGTGATATCACTCCTTATTTATACATTTGTTCCTCGCTTATACAGTGAGCTCGTAAAGTTTGGATTAAATTCAATTAATCGTTATTGAAGGATTTTCACGGGAAATCCTCAGACACGTCAACTTTATTTTATAAAATGTCACTTTTTTCAGCCATCGATTTTTTTTTGTTTTGTTCGTTTTTGAGCTATGACGTCATCGACAATTTTTTTAAATGACAACCCATATTTTTTTTCACGGATTTCGATAGAGCACATTTTTCTGAGTGCGAATATGTCAAAAACATAGTACCTTTAACATTAAAGTGTTCGAGATATTCGGTTGCAAAGTTTTAAGAATGAATTATACACGCGATGACCAAATGCTAATCATTTATCAAGAAAGCGCAGGAAAAACAACAGTTTTGACAGTTGTCACAATTTTGAAGTTTTTCCTCGCAAGTTTGTGTTTTAATCAGTTGAATAATATCATTAAGTAAGTTGATTAATCATTATTCCATCATAATTCATTTTATTTAAAAATGGTCCGTCGTTTGAGTGAAAGGGAAAGAATCGAAATTTTGATGATGATCGGTTACGGGGACAGAGCTCGCACACAAGTAGAAGTTTGCCGTTTATTTAACAACAAATATCCAAACAGAGAACCAATTACACAGTCCACCGTTAGCAAAATAGAACAAAAGTTTTTAGAAGTGGGTCATACGAGAGATCGCCCTAGAACGGGTCGTCCACCAGTGCAACAAGATGTTAAATTGAATGTTCTACTAGAGCTTCAAGAAAATCCCCATTTACCCACCCGCCAAGTGGCGGCAAACAACGGAATAGTTCAAAGCTCCGTCTTGAAATATTTGAAATTGAACAAATGGCATCCGTATAAAGTGGTTTTGGTCCAAGAGTTAAACGAAGATGATCCTGACCGTAGGTTACAGTTTTGCCAAACCATGTTGCAACGCCTGATTGATGACGACGGATTTTTACGCAATATTGTTTTTTCTGATGAGGCTACCTTTTATCTCGACGGCACAGTTAACCGGCAAAACTGTAGATATTGGTCTCCTGAAAATCCACACTGGAAAATGGAAACTCGTAGTCAGTTTCCACAAAAAGTTAACGTTTGGGCTGGTATTGTAGGTAATCGTATTTTGGGCCCATTTTTCTTTGAAGGCGTATTAACAGGTGAAATATATTTAAAATTTTTAAGAGACGACTTAGTCCCTGCACTTGCGGTACTTTACCCAAATGACGTAGATCCAGATCTGCCCCATCACACGATATGGTACCAACAAGACGGTGCACCACCCCATTTTGCAGTGATCGTTCGCGATTATTTAAACCATGTATTTCCTAACCATTGGATTGGTTGCAGGGGAACTATCGAATGGCCCCCTAGATCTCCAGATCTCACTCCCCTAGACTACTTTTTATGGGGCTATTTAAAGAGCAAAGTCTATTTCAATAGACCAAATACCATCGAAGAATTAAAGGACAGAATTCGCAATGAAATTCGAACCATTCAACCCGATACTGTTGGTAAGGTTCTGCAGGAGTTTCAGTGGCGGATGGGATATTGCCAGGAAGTGAATGGAGGTCACTTTGAAGATTTACTCTGATTTTATTTTTTACTTTAATTATTTATCATTTATTTGTTAAAATATTTTTTTATTTGTTTAAATTGTTGTTAAAAAATTAAACAGATTACTCCCAAATCTTTCAAAATGTTCGATAAGCTAGCAAAATAAATAATATTACTCCTTAATCTTTTAAAATGTAATAAGCTATAAGCTATTAGAATCAATAAGCTATTAAAAATCTTGACCCGCCCGATAGCTTATGCATGGTGCCATGGTACATTTTATAAACTTTGCAACCGAATATCTCGAAAACTTTAATGTTAAAGGTACTATGTTTTTGACATATTCGCACTCAGAAAAATGTGCTCTATCGAAATCCGTGAAAAAAAATATGGGTTGTCATTTAAAAAAATTGTCGATGACGTCATAGCTCAAAAACGAACAAAACAAAAAAAAATCGATGGCTGAAAAAAGTGACATTTTATAAAATAAGGTTGACGTGTCCGAGGATTTCCTGTGAAAATCCTTCAATAACGATTAATTGAATTTATTCCAAACTTTACGAGCTCAGTGTATATGCTGGTCTATTCGCTTGTGTAGGCTTGTTGGCATGAATTTGTAGTTTAGTTGCTTAAACAACTTTAGTCGCAATTTGTCGATTGGTCCATTGCACCCATAAGCTAACACTAGTAGTGCACGGTTATGTATTATATATTGTTAAGAGTAGCCCGCACTTATCGCTACCTTTAGTTGTCTCTGGTTTTCTTTTTTTATTTTTTTGCTTGATTTAATTTTATATATATATATATATATATATATATATATATATATATATATATATATATATATATATATATATATACTCTATGTACACAACGGAAATTAGGGGTGCGCATGCGCGTTAGTCCCGCCTTAGAGTCGCTCCGACACATTTGGGAACTTGTGAACGATTTGGGAACTTGTGCGCCTGAGCTCAAGCGACGTTGTTATTTTTTTTCAAAAGCTTACTTCCCCCTATATCCCTAGCTTCCGTGTTATTTCCTTTTTTTGTTTAGGTCGTAAGTTAACTATGATCTTGTATATGTATAGGTACTTAAGAAACTAGATAACGCCACTAATCGTTTACCCATTTATATTATAAAGGACAATAGTGTTTTTATTATTTTTTTTGGAATCGCATCAACCTAGTAACAAGTAGTAGTGCAATAACTGTTGGTGAATGTGACTTTGACGTTGTTAAAAATAGAGTAACGAAGCTTATGGCCTATTTCAAAGTGTTAGGTCGGCACTAATAAGAAGTACACTAATTTGTAGGAGGGACTTACCGGTTAGAAATTATTTTGTATATATATATATATATATATATATATATATATATATATATATATATATATATATATATATATATATATATATATATATATATATATATATATATATATATCTATATATATATATATATATATATATATATATATATATATATATATATATATATATATATATATATATATATATATATATATATATATATATATATATATATATGGCGAGATCCAGCGGTTTACACAAACTTATGGCGCCGCGGGTTCGTGGATTTGGCTGTAACTTTGAGGACAGATTTTAGTTATAAAAAAACGATGATTCACCCAATTTTTGCCTGTCAGAGTGCCAGGAATCGGAGATATAATTTTTTGAAGATTAAAAAATTTATAAAAAAAAAGGATTTTTCCTCTATTTTCAAGATGCGATATCTCGCCGGGATCTGCTCGAATTGGGATCTACCCGGGCTCATTTTTTAGCATTTTTAGTCTACTTGATGGATATTGCTGCCCGCTTGCTTAAAATTTAACTAAGTGTCTGGAATATTAAATTTTCGGAAACATGTTTTTCTTTAATAAACGATTTTTTTCATTTTTTTCGATGTTCGTCAATCACGTACCGGCGCTCAAATCACTTCCTCCCCCGGCCAAGTTGACCTTTCAATGCCATAAATTTGATATATTAGGCCCGCGAGCCCTCTCTCGTTGTACACACATTCCTACGCCATTTGAAAGATCGTCTTAAAATTAAAAAACAATAAAATCGAGGGTACAAAAAACCTCATAACTTTTTTCTCTCCGAACCAAGATGCTTCAAAATTGAGCACGAATCTCCGTAACGGAGATACACGCATAGGATTTGTTCTATATTCTGCATATTCCTGTTCTGTAGAAAAACTCACATACAAGTTGATCATAGAGGAATTTCTCAATGTGCAACTGTAAATGGGGACAGTTCAGGGTGAAAATTTTTAGAAACGAGTCTGTAGTTAGGCAACTGATCTATTTTATTCATTTTTTTCTATCAGAACATTTTCACGAGAAATTAAACATTCATTTCTCTTATCGTTTGTTCGCTTATCTATGAATTTTTACTTATAGGGATAAAACAATGATTTTTTCTTGTCCCTGGAAGAGTCGTTACAGCATCAAATCGACGTTTGAGTTTCCTTTGATGTGCTTAAACCTCAATGTCCGAGACCCATAGAGCTCTGAAATAATTAATTTTCCTATCAATCTTTCTTTAAACATCAACTTGAATTGATAAGTTTTACTGCGTACCTAGAACCGTACATAGAACTTACCTGATAGAGTGAATACTAGTTGAAATCGAATGCAGTGGCGCATGACGGTCCTCGTTACCGTACCTCCAATACCATCACCGGCGGTTTTCCCATGACTGGTTGCAAAAAAATTGTAGGAACTTACTGTCAGACCAAAATCTTCTTCATGGCAAAGAATATTGGCCAAATGGTTCCTGAAAATTATTTTCAATACGAATAATTCTCAACAATACAGAACAATTTTGTTTATTTTATAAAAATTTCTGGATGAATCATTACTTACTTGTTCTTGTACTGGTTTGGGGCGCCGTCAGAAACGTACACGACTTTTTTAATCCAAGGGTAGTCATGGCAAATTGTACCAGTCAATTCCTCCAGAAAAGCATGGACAGTATATGCGAAATGCTCGGTAGTGTCGCTGATACTTTTCTGCAAATTCATAAGAATTTCATTGAATTCTGAAACCTTTCTCATTGAAGGCCCATGGATTGCATGAGAGTCTGGTACATGTAGTGCGGATAGTTTTGTCGAGAGCTTCGAACATACTTCCAGAACCAGGGCCTCAATCTCTGCTGGGCGTCGATCGATCGGGATTTTTTTTAAATTCCTGGAAGTTACTCCGAGAATGGATAGAGCACCCTCTATTTGCTCGTTTTCTTGGCTAAAGGTTGCAAAAGAACAACCCGAACTGGTATGCTCCAACGTCGAGCAAGATTCCAAATCATCTGAGAGCTCACGAGCAATTATTTGAGGTTCGGTATTACGTTGTCGGAAGTTATAACAGCCGTCATCTTCTATCTGAGGTTCGTTGGGAGAAGATCAGCAGATATCATTTTCTTTATGTCATCTCTAATTGATTGCTGACACGATTTGCAAACTTTCTCCCCCGGGATAAATTTTTTGGTAGTCAAATAGAGATAATCTCGACATGTTTTTAAATCGAGTATCGTTAAATCAGCGTGGATCGGGTGGGCGTGTTAACCGTAAGGATCGCAACACTTTTTTATATTGTAGGAATAATAATCAGGATACGTACATTTTTGGAAGTCACAAATTGTACTCGCAATATCGTATTGAAAATTTGACACTCGGAATCTTAAGGTATCTATCTCCTCTGCAGTGAAAGAAACAAACTTATACAATGCTGCTTTCTTTGAAAACCTTTTTCCATGACAGTCCTTAGATTGCGTGATTACTCCAATACTACACTCATCCATCTTGAATCTGCTCTGCAAATGAAGAAATAAATCAAACCTCTGCAAGAAATTTGAAGAACGCCAATTTATTAAACTGGAATACTGATACACGTGAAAAGACACTTGTTCACTTGCTGGATCTCGTGTTCTTGTTTTTCTCCCCCTTCTTCTTCTTTTTCTTGTGCGCAACGCTAGACGTGCTTTGTAACGCACATGTTTTCTTTCCAAAATCGTAACTTCACTTTTTTTGTATTATAGCTCTGTTCCCGTGTGTTACGACCCTCTGTAAAAGGAAAACCGTCAACAATGGAGACGACAAACATAACCTGTAACTTCGACTGAGTAGTTCGCGTGACACCGAGCAGATGCGCCGCATCGAAATGAGTTACAAGTAGACGAAAATTACTGGAGTAATCGAGTCCATTGTCTTGGAACTCGCGCATCCTCAGCTTTTCTCGGCCCATTTAGTTGATAATTTTACAGAGGTTTATAGATCAAAATATGGATTAATAGTAATTGTCCCTGACAGGGCTCCGCGAGCGGTCAAGCTAATGGATTTAGTCCGTACATATATGCAGAATATATAAAAAATCGTCTATTTTCCTATGCGCGTATCTCTGTTACGGAGTCTGTGCCAAGCTCGGTATATTGGAGGGTATATTCTACATATAAAAAGCCGATTCGTGATCAATTTTGAAGCATTTTGGTTAGGAGAGAAAAAAGTTATGAGGTTTTTTGTACCCTCGATTTTATTGTTTTTTAATTTTAAGACGATCTTTCAAATGGCTTTTTTTTATAAATTTTTTAATCTTCAAAAAATTATATCTCCGATTCTGGCACTCTGACAGGCTAAAATTGGGTGAATCATCGTTTTTTTATAACTAAAATCTGTCCTCAAAGTTACAGCCAAATCCACGAACCCGCGGCACCATAAGTTTGTGGAAACCGCTGGATCTCCCCATATATATATATATATATATATATATATATATATATATATATATATATATATATATATATATATATATATATATATAATATATATATATATATATATATATATATATATATATATATATATATATATATATATATATATATATATATATATATATATATATATATATAAAATATATATATATATATATATATATATATATATATATATATATATATATATATATATATATATATATAAAATATATATATATATATATATATATATATATATATATATATATATATATATATATATATATATATATATATATATATATATATATAGAACCAATATAATATGATTTTAATTTTATATTACGCTAATCATATACGCTAAGGTGAATAAATTCGTAATTTAATTGTTATTTTTTTTTCTTCATAATCCCCTTTCTTGACCGAAGTTATCCGTCCTTGACAGTTTAGGGCGGATAATTAAAATAAGACAGTATATTGCTGAAAACTGTCTGGCGTTAACATACATCGTACCCCCCTTCTCCACTAGGCTAGCCAAATACCTGTCACGGAAATTATAGGTCACAATAATAACCAGATGAATTTAAATGATCCTCGAAATTATTGAATTCTGTCAGCAGCGATCTGACGTTGATGTGGGCAGAACTTAACGTCTAAACCATATATGGGAAACCCCGGCCCCCGGGCTGGAACCGGCCCTCCACCAGCTTCAATCCGGCTCGCGATTGAAGCTGGTGATTCAGAAAATTCAAGTAACGATATCAATTCAAATCGATAAATAATATTATTAAGCGTACGCAGTGGAACGCCACAGATCGAGTCAGATATAGTCGTTAGAAAGAGGCAAACAGATAAACATTCGGGAAGCCGCTCGTGCACTTGAAGCACTCTCGTATGATCGAGAGTATTCTAGTTGCTTATTGGGGTAATATATAAACTGCTCAGCGCGCGTGTCATCTCATTCCTTCTTAACAACTGATAAAGTTCTCATCGCATTTTGGCGAACGGTCAAGAGTACGAAATATCCAATCAAATTCTATCAACATGTCTGGTTTAAGAAAGCGGAAAGTGGACACAGAATGTGGACCATTCCAAGACGAATGGACTGATGAATACTTTTTTATCTTGCACAGTGGTAAACCTATGTGTTTGTTGTGCAATGAAACAATTTCTGTTTAAAAAGAATACAATATGAAGCGGAATTACTCAAAGCAAGCATTTCGCTCAATACAATTTACTCACGGGCCAGTTAAGAAAAGATAAAATTAAAAACTCATCATTTTGTTGCAGTCATTGCCGACGAAACGACGGACGTAGCTTGCGAATTTCAGTTGGTTGTACTTTTAGATATTTATGTAAAGGGCGACCTGTTGAGAGATTTTGGAGATTTTACGTGCTCGACGGACACGACGCCAAATCAATTGCTGAATGCATCTTAAATGTTTTAAATCCCTTATTAAAAAACAATCCAAAAAAAATAATAGTCATGAGTGGCGGATTGAATGGCGTACAAGCAATTATTAAGGAAACATACCCTATAGCTAGGGTGACCATATATACTTTTTTTATTAGGACAGTACTTTCTTTTCAAACACTGTCCTACTGTCTTTGAAGGTTTATTTAGTACGCCTAAATGTACTTTTTTTTAAAGATACACAAAAGTATGTCCTACTTCTTGTTTCAATAAAGAAACAAAATAATTAAACTGTTTTTGGTGTATATAGATTTGGTGTAACCCACTGTGCAGCCAGCCAATGATCGCCTTGCTGTAAGACAGCACGCAACGACGCGGTGCACGTAATCAAGCGTGCCGATACGTTTATGTCGCTGTTTTATTTTACCGCAGTTCGAACGCTATTTGACCAGCCGCAACGAATTCTTAGCATCTCGTTTGTTTACGTCTGCATTCGCTGTCGACTAGTCTTGATTTATCGATTTAGCTGAGCGTCTGGCGATTTACTTGTATTTTTTCGTGTTCCGTGTGGAAGAGGTACATATTCTTATCTCAACATGTCACCGCCTCGAAGAAAATGCCATTTTAACTCCGAACTGCAGGAGTATCCATTTATGAAAGTAAAATCAGATGTTTCACCGCATGTTGTGTATTGCGAAATTTGCCGAAGTGATGTTGATATTTCTAACAGTGGTCGCAGCACCATTAAACAACATTTGTCCAAGAAAAAGCATATTTTGGCTGCAAAGATGAAGTTGAACAGCAGAAAATTGGAAACCTTACTTAAAACTAAAAACTTCAGCTCGGAAAACATGTTGATTGCTGCCAAGGAAGGTACGTTTGCTTATCATACAATTAGGCATTTGCAAAGTTTTAGATCATTAGACTGTACGTCCAAACTGATAGTAAATATGTTTGAGCCTAAATTTGCAGCAGCTCGAACCAAAACTGAGGCCATTGTGAAAAATGTTCTTGCTCAAGAATCTCAGTCTAGATTAAAGATTGATCTACAAAAAGCAAATTTTGTTAGCATCACGATCGATTCGTCAAATCATAAGGAAATTAAAGTTGTGCCCTTAATGGTAAGGTACTTTGATTATGAAAAGGGTATCCAAGTGAAATTACTTCAGTTGCGCGACTTACCTGGTGAAACATCAGAGCAGTTAAATGACTATGTGGTTAGTGCTTTGAATAACCAGAATTTACTTGACAAATGTATTGGATTGTCTGCTGATAATACGAATACAAATTTTGGCGGAATGAGAAGAAAAGGGGTGAATAATCTATTTCACAAATTAAATGCTTCTCGTGGCAAACCCTTGCTTGGAATTGGATGTGTGGCACACATTTTCAACAACTGTGTAGAAAACGCGACGGCCGTCTTACCAATTGATGTCGAGGTTATTGCGGTTAAGATATTTAAGCATTTCTATATTTTTACAGTCAGAGTGGATAAATTAAAACAGCTTTGCGATTTTGTTGATGTCGAGTACAAAAAAATGCTGTCTTTTTCAAAAACAAGATTTTTGAGCCTAATGCCAGCCATTGAACGAATTATATAAATGTACGAACCTTTGAGAGCATATTTTTTATCTATTGACAATTGTCCAACAATTTTAAAACAGTTTTTCCAAAATCCAACCAGCGAAGCTTGGATGTGGTTTGTGCACAACATTGCATCTCTCTTCCACAGAGTGATTTTAAATGTGGAAGGTGACAAAATATGCGCAACAGAAGCCGCTTTGGAGTATTTCGAACTCATAAATAAGCTTCAAAATCGCTTGAATGAGTTATTTTTGCCGCTTAAAGTGAGAGAGTCACTTTTGAAACTTGAAAATATGGATATGGAAGACATCAGTGTAAACTATCGGGACAACTTTATCACGCATGTCAAGCAATACTATTCACATTGTGTAACTTATTTACAGAACTGGAGTACAAATTTAAGCGAATTAAAGCTTTTTGGATGGGTTAACTTGAGAAGCCAAGTTTCTTGGACTGAAATTTTAGCTTCATGTGAAGCTTTCAAGGACTACATAGGTCCGATATTGAATCAGGATGAACTGTTCGATGAAATTAGTCTGGTACGAACCAACGTTACACAAGATAAAATTGCTGACTGGAATTCCAGAAATATTTGTGCTGAATATCGATTGCTCGAACTGTTGCAAATAGAAAACGGATTAAAAAATGTTATGATTTTATGCGAGTTCATTTTTTGTCTGCCTGGGACCAGTGCGTCGCTTGAACGGTTGTTCTCAAATATAAATAACTATTGGAGTCCCGAAAAATCGCAGATGAAGTTATCTACTCTGGAAGCCATCATGCAAGTCCACACAAACTTCAATGAGACTTGCAGTGAAATGTTCCTCTTCTTGAAGGGTCAACCAAAAATTTTGAAGGCAATCCTTAGTTCCCAAAAATACGATTGGTATCAAAATGATCCGGATAGTCAAGCTGGCACGTCGAAGGAAAATTAACTTTTGCGTTTGTATATTGTATATATTATTATAGTTATTATTAAGTACATATTTTTATAAAAATACTTTGTTTCTTGCATCTGTATACTTGTATACAATAAAAAATAAACCTTTATTTTACAAATCCTGTGTACTTTTTTTTTGTTCAAATATTATGGTCACGGTACCTATAGCCAATTTCGTACACTACGCACATCAGATGAATTTAATTATGACAAGTGCATGTTCTATCAGTAAGCAGGCTAAGGTTTTTTTTCCAACTTATCTGGCTTGTGCTCTTTTTTCCTGTTTCTCCCCAAAGAACAAAAATTTTAGATGAAGTGGTTAGTCGCAGATTACCAAGATCTTCCCAAACTCGATGGAATTTTCCCTCCCGAGGTGTTCATATTGTTTTTGAAAACAGAACTGATCTTATTACTGTTATGGAAATCATAAAAGACATTTCACGAGATTCATCATCTGTTAATCAAGCCAATGGGTACAAGTTAAAGATGCAAGATAAGCATTTTGTATTTTGGTTATCCCTTTTTCATAAAATAATGCCACATGTAGAAATCATTTACAACAAGTATGTACCGATTCTGTCAAAGTAAAAAATAATTTGCAAAATTTTGAAGCAGCAATTCAATCTATACGGGAGCAAATGGACAGCATCATCGACAACATCGAAAAGAGAAAAAATTATCACAGACAGAAACTGATGAACCACCAAGAAAAAAGGGGCGTTGAAGAAGACAGCAAAAAAACTTTACAAATATGTGATGCAGTATTATCACAAATCAAAACAAGATTTAATTTCTCTGAACACTTATCTGCTTCCAATTTATTTGTGTCAGAGAAGTTTTCTGCGTATAAACATCACTTCCCCGAAACATTTCTGAGTGAGACATGTTCACAATTTCCTTTTTTAAACAACAGTTGAAAACAGAATTGCAAGTACTATATCAGAGAGACGAATTAAATAGTACTTACTTCTGAAGCAGTTCCATTATCCGTTTTATTGAATGAAGAACGTTTAAATTCAACATTTCAAGAAACTCTCAAACTTTTAAGTATATTAATAACCATACCTATGTCAACATCTGAAGCCGAACGCTGTTTTTCGATGCTTAAACGTGTTAAAACATTTCTCAGGAATACAATGAAGGAAGAAAGACTTAGTGCCTTAGGGATGTTATCGGGCGGAAAAACATTTTATTAACAGTATTGACAACTTTACTAATAGAGTAATTGAAAATTTTGCAAACAAAAAAGAGAGAAGGATATAGTTAGATCTCCACGACATCACACCCTTTCGAAGGTCCTTTGTTGGATGTCTCGTCCAATTTCTGTAGCTTGGCGGAAAAATATTGTTGTTGGAGACGAGCAACTGTTTTTCAACTAAAACTAATCATTGAAGTAGGGTTGTCGTTAATTGCCTCGTCTGATTAGACTCTTCTGGTTTTCCACAAGCAAATGTAGACTTCGGAGGTATTTTTTTTGGAGCAACCTCTTTAACTGATATGTAAGATTGCTTTTTGTTAGCTACCACTTTAGACACAGTCATCACTTTCAGTCATGTCATCCCTTGAAGTAGGTAAGGAAAGTTGAGTCGGCACACCAATTGCAAGAGCCCCTAATAAAGATATACATAGTACATAGTAAGTACGTACTAATGGTGTACATGTATTTCTCACCTGGGACCCGACTTAGTACGGGATTTATGTCTGCAAGCATGGCCTTTAACATTACTTTCTCCCAGGCCAGAAAGTGAATATGAAGTGAATGGCTTGTTTCCTGTTTTATTTTTGTCTGTTTTATTTTTCAATCGTGTTTTCATGTTGTTCGCTTTTTTCATGAAAGCTTTAACGTCCATGTCTTTACGAAACAGGGTCACATATTCCTTAACGACTTCAGTTAATGCAGCAGTTTTCTTCTTTTTCATCGCTGGAACTTGAGATTTCTTGAGAGTCTCGGGAAATGCCTCGACTCTTTCAGCAATAAACATCATCTCAGTAGTCATATCTTCGCTAACTTGCTGTTCACTATTAGTTTCAGACATTTTCAATTTGTTAATTTTCAACACTGCACAAATAATTCAGAAGGATCATGAACTACACCTCAATTCACTTGCGACCAGTTCTTAAGTATGAAACAAATAAAATAAACTGCTGTCACAGAACACACACGCGTTGATGTGCTGTGTCAAATAAGTTTCAACTGGTTTGTTTGTCACAAGTTTGTCACAAGTGCTACCCTCTGTACGTTTTACTTTAATTATTCGAAGCATTTCCTTGCAAGGAAAAGGTAGAGATTATGAATACAAATTATAGCAAAACCTTTTCCTTCTACCTTTTGCTTATACCTTTTACTTGAAAGTAAATGCTTCATTTTTATAAATATTGACTATTGGAGAAGTGTCAAAGTGTCGTGACATTGAAGTTGGCTTCAAGTCGTAGTTTTTGTGTACAATAATGTCGAGATCCGACTTATTTGTGGTGGTTGTACCTTTATACGTATTATACAAGGTGGGGCATAATGGAGGGGCGTTTTTAGAGCGGCTAATACACGCGAACGGGTGGGGGTAGAGGGCCGCGGTTGACATCGTTCGATTCAGGCAAGCTTACCGTTTGTTAGCCACAATGGTTATCTGGACAAGAGAACATCGCGCGTTCGCAGTTGAGGAGTATTTAAAATCCGGCGAGTCCGTTATTGTTGTGCAGAGGCGCTTTCGTCGACGCTTCAATATCGGTCGTAACGGTTCAGTTCTTAAACGTGACACAATCAACAGGTGGGTACAGAATTTTAGAACGACGGCTTCAGCAATTAATCCAAAACCTAAAGGCCGTCCCCGAAGTGTAAGGACACCAGCTGCCGTAGAAAGGATGAGACAAGCAGTAATTCAAAGGCCACAGCGTTCTGTCCGAAAACGGGCTGCAGCAGTTCGAATGAGTAGTCGAACACTTCGCAGGATTGTACACAAAGACCTTAACTTTCACCCCTATAGGCTAATGGTTGTCCAACAACTGAATGAAGGAGATTTTGCTCAACACCAGCTATTCGCTGAAAGAATGCAAATGATTTTTGCGGATGAAAATGAACCTGTAATAACGATGAGCGATGAGGCTCATTTTTATTTGTGCGGTTCTGTTAACAAGCAGAACTGCCGATATTGGGCAGCAGAAAACCCCCGTGAACTGCATCAACGCCCACTTCACAGTGAAGAAGTCACGGTGATGTGGAACTTTGAGGAACGACTACAGCAGTGCATTGCCAAAAACGGTCGTCATCTGCCTGACATTATTTTTAAAATATAATTTCACATTTTAGTTGTTAAATGGTAATATTATTATGTATATCAATTTTTTTTAAATTCAAAACAGCGGATTATTTATTGTTATTTTAAAAACGCCCCTCCATTATGCCCCACCCTGTATTATTAATTTTCTGCAAATTAGGCCTTGATAGATTGAACGCATTTTACATATTACAAACTAAATTAATGATATCATTGGACTTACCACCATTTCGATGAAAAATATTTGATTAATCCCGCATCTCACCTATCTTCTGCAAGGCCTCCGATCCTTCACGTAAACTGTTCCTTTGCAATTGTTGAAATTCTGAGCGGATACAGTCATTTTAGAAAGTATATATAATTTTATTGTAAACATAGAAGTTTACAACCTAAGTAATATAATTAAGATTATTGCTGTTCACATGCAACTTCCAGTAATAAACAAATATAAGTACAAGATTTATATTCAAATATTAATAATAATTATTAAGTGTTAACAGCTTATAAAACAATAATTTAGGCGAGAATGACCTAAAAAAGAATTATTGTAATTTTCTAGTAGGTAATGAAACATTTAATAAGTGTACTGGTAGGAATAATTATCGTTTTTCCAATCTCAATTTAAAATATTATAATATCAGGTAGCGAGCAGAACATCCCTAGTCTCTACCAGGGACGTCCGTTGCTATGCCTCTCTACAATGGATCTCTCTATAATTTATCCCCTCATATATAGTCGAGCAGATATGGAATTACTGCGTGGGTGCCGACAAGCTGATGTTCAGAATGAGTGTCAGTTGTGAAACAAAAAAGTGCTAGCTGTGCGAGGCTGTATTTTTTTTAAAATTATTTTTATTTGTCATTTGGAGACCATTTGATACAGAAGAAAATTTACACAATGAAAATGTTGAAGACGAGGTAACGACGAGTCGTTCGAATTGAGTTAGAGGTTTAAAAACCAAGATTTACACATGCAAAGGACGCTCCTTCTTTTATACAGTGCGTTAGAAAAGTAACGGATAAATTAAATATTTCTCAATTTCTCACATTTCTCAAAGCCAAAATGAATCGGTTTGGTAACAACGATTTAAATACCTACAATTCGCTAAGAAGTTACAGATTCACCTTCAAGTAATTCAAAAACATGTCATAAGGCAAATTGAGACCAGTTTGATTGTTCTTGTTGAAATAAAATTCATAGTTTTTTGACGTTTATCTGACATAAATATTGTCGCTGGAATATCTACTCTACTGCCTCTCATTTGACGTCAATATTGTCAGTGTAATATGCTATTGCATAGGCTGAATTACATTGGTGAAAACCATTGAGTTGAATTGTCACTGTAAAATGCTATTGCATAGGCTGAAATTACATTGGTGAAAAACGACGAGTTTAATTATTATTGAAATATTGTCGTGATAGAAAATATAGCTCAAAGCAATAATAGAAATTGTTATTAAAATATAGAAATGAGTCATTGAGAACTCTCATGTTCTAGAGACAGTCTCAAGTTCATTACATATTGCCTTACTAAACTGAAAAATCGAATTTTCATTAAAGCTTCGTTGGAAAAAGGGAGTGCTTTAAGTATTTGGGCTCATACGAGCAGTGTCGCAGGACCGTAGGAAAAACCTGGGAAATGACACCTAGGATGGTCCTGTGGATTTACACTGCTATCATAAGACCAATGTTGGCCTATGGAGCTGTTGTCTGGTGGCCCAAGAGTCAACAAATAACAGCAAAACTCAAGCTAGGCCAGGTACAAAGAGTTGCCTGTGTGAGCATAACCGGAGCCATGCAAACAACACCAACGAGAGCAATGGAGATAATGCTGTGTCTTCCAACGCTAGACCTACATCTAGAAGAAGTGGCTCTGACTACCATGACTCGCCTTAAATCCGTTGGCATACTACGAAACGCAAGCTGTGGCCAAACCAGAAGCCGCCTGTGGACTGAGGCTGTCAGAAAGATACCCCGTTTACAGGCATGTGCAGATGGTATTCCGCCTCGGCTTGTCTTTGATAAACCTTACACCATACATACTACTGGTGCAGACGAGGCCGGCGTTGAAGGTGTAAACTATGTCTTCACGGACGGATCAAAGAAAAAGGATGGAGCAGGCTGTGGTATATACTCCAGGAATCTGCGACTTCGATGCAGCTGGACTATGGATAATAATGCCAGTGTAGTACAAACAGAACTCGCTGGTATAACCATAGCCGCACAAGAGATTGCTCGCAGAGAAATAACGGGCAAGACAATAAGAATCTGCACAGATAGTAGACAATCACTACTGGCCCTGAAAAATTATAAAATAACTAAAGGATCAACATGGGAATGTCACCAAGCACTTGTGAGAGCATGTCAGATGAATAACATCTGCCTGTGCTGGGTCAAAGGACACTCACAATGCAACGGCAATATAGAAGCTGACAAACTGGCCAAAAAGGCAGCCAGCCTGAGTACCCTTGGGCCTGGTCCTTCAAGTACGCTACCAGTTGCAGCGAAACTCCAATTAATAAAGGAAAACACCCACATAAAATTTAATACGTTATGGGATGAAACAAGTAGCTGTCAGCTGGCCAGAAATCTCTTGAGATATCCCAGCGAAGAGACGGCGAGGAACTATCTGGCAATGTCCAGGGGTAAACTGCGATTTGTTACAGGAATCCTAACCGGACACTGCCGGGTAAGGAAACACCTCTATAACATGAGACAAAGTGACACACCCATATGCAGAGGATGTGAACAAGAAGATGAAACGATCGAGCATGTACTTTGCGAATATCCCGCCGTGTCATCGACCAGAGAATCCATATTGGGGAAACGTTGGCCTTCTATGGCCAATTTGAGGGAAATGCCCCTGGGCAACATCATCACCTTTTGTACAACATTGGGCTGGTCGATGGCCTAGGGAGACATTTCCCTCACGGAGGAAGCACAAGGGGCCCAATGGGGCCTAAGTGCAGCGGATCTCTGATCCGCACTCCGGACATATTCCAGATTCCAAGTATTTGAGCCTTTTGACTGATTTTTTTTATTGCTTAATGTGATAGTGTTTTATAAAAAAATCTCGCCGTAATATTAATTTTTTTTGAACACGCTTTCTATTGATTTTTTTTTCATAAGCGCGGAAATAACTACGAGACGTCACAGAGCCTACGACCTTGAACATGAAACAATGGTGTACTAGTACTACATGCCAAAGGTGGAGCCGTGCTTTTTGACAGTTGACGTTGAAATTGACTTCATTGATAGTTGACTTCTGTTGTTAAATAATCCACGTTTCTATCTAAAATCCTCAAACACGTCGATCCTTATTTTTATTTCCGCTTATTTTAATGTATTATACAATAAGATAGCGCTCTAAGTGTTCCGGATACATACGTCTATGATTTACCGTAAGATATAACGCAATTATTTAATAGATATGCGAGATTTTATTCTGAATTTTAAGGATATAATGAAAAATATTCTGTAGTGTTTACCTAATTTTAAATAATACACCTTTCCTTATTTATTCTCGACACATTTTCTAGTGCAAGTACCATATAACGTATTGCTAGTAATTCATCTCAATCTAATTAACGAAAAATATTCAATTATTTTCAATATTCATAAAAAATATATATTTTTTAATATGACTGTACAGCTATTATTTATTTTTTACTCGTCCTTAGAATGTCAGCATATTTGAGGCGGCAATAAAGCTCTCGCGTGAAATTGAGAAGCTCTTTAGGCTTTCATAACTTTTTTAATTTAGGAGCTGCCTGGAAACCGAAATGTTTATCTATTTCTTTCGGATAAATTAACGGACGGGGAAATACTTCTTTTCTGTTTCATGCTCTGGAAAAAAAACATAAATTTAATATCTTGTATAAGGATATATAGAAATATTATATCATTTTTAATCTACACCGAGCCAAAATAAATGAGAACCTACTTTATTTCTAAATAACATAATAATATTCTAAATCTATGGAACAAAATATACTATTACTGTAAATATTTTCCTCCTAAAATCATTATTTTGATTGTAAGGCAAAGTTAGTATAGGGAAAGATACGAAAAACGGGATTCTTGATAAAAGAATAAGAAGCCACGTTAACAAAAATGTAATTACTAACACATTTTTCTAATTGCTTCCATCGATATCTGAAGGAATTTCTGATTTCTTCCTGGGATGTTCAATATCCCAGGGACAGCCTGGATAATTCTGCCTTTCAGTCGTTTCAATATTATTGAAACTGACTGATTGAATATGAGCACTGATGTGCTCATATTTATAATAATAACAAAATAAAACAACGCCAGAAAAATAAGGTGACAACAAGAATAGTTTAGACAAATGATTATACTAATTATGAAATATAAAAGTAACATAAACGTTGTTTAGTAATAAGAATATAAATGAAAAACTCATCAAAACTAGGGTTCCAGATTAACAGCCTCATAGCAAAACTCCAGTGTAAAGGAAAGTATCCACCGAAGGAAAAATGAGGAACTTTTTGTTTCCATATGTTGCTATTTGCTTCATAATAATGGAACTTGAGGCAACACAAGGAAACTTCAGCAAAGTAACTAATTTTAACAATATTTATAGTTTGCTTCTTGTTTATTTGCGTCTGGAAACACTGTCATCAAACCACAGCAACATCAAAGCCAAAGCAACATCAACATATTATGTTGGTACTTACTATGCCCTGGTTCCGAAATAGTGTGGAGTGATTCATCACCGGCATATGAACGGCTCAGGGACATAAGGAGCGCGGAGCACGAAATTCCATAGGCGTATCATTTTAGAGGGGGCAGAATTAAAAAAAATTAAATAAAATATCCAAGTTATTAACATTGTTTTTAAGTGTACTTGTGATGGTTTTTTTATTATCTTAAGAAAAATACTGTTATTAGATGGTTCTAAAAATGTGTGATATGTATACTCTACACGCTTTCTTTGTCTTCGTTTTCTTTAGACTTCGCTTGTCATATCTTCATGGTAATCTCCTGTTCGCCGCGATTCAAACACATTTAAACCATTTTCCAGAAATCCTGATGCACTTCCGATATGCGTAATTATCAGCCGTCGTCCTTTTCCAGATGATGTTTTGAGTCCTGTAGAGTATCCTTCTAAAAATGCCTGTTTTCTATTACTAATATTGCAGTCCTGCCATACTTTTGAAACGGTATGCCCTTCGTTTACCCAAGTCTCGTCTAAATAATAATTTTTTCTGTCTGACATCCGAAAATCTCGCATGTTTTCCAAATATTTTCTTCGCCATAAAACAATTTCGTTTTTCTCAATAAGAAGACTTTTCCTATTTCGTTTTATATGAGGAAAATTCTTCTCGTGCATAGTTCTCAAAAGAACTTTCCGAGATAACTTGGGTAAAGATTGATCGTCAGAAATAGCAAGTGAACATAAATTTTTGATCATTTTTTAGTTCTCCTCTTGTCAAATTCGGTCGCTTACGATTGGAATTAGAACCACTACTACTCGCATTCGTCGCTTCCATCTCATAAACATACTAAACACTCGCGTATAACACAATATTATAATTAATTTATATCGCGAATCAACCGTGCATAAAACACAATGAAATGCCACTGTCGCGCCAAAACATGCATGAAACAGTGCATGCCTCAATAGGTATATCAATGGAAATCCCGCGTCTTTGCCTCTGATCAATGAAATTTCATTTAATTTAGAACTGCCTAAAACTCACCAATGAAAACACGTTGCATTTGCTATAGCGGCGCACCTAGCGGTAGACCCGGTTACTAATGAGTTCTGCCCACCATTTCTATAGAGTGTACACAAATTTGCACACTAATAGGCAGACCGCTCAATTGTGATGGTGGTGTGATATTATGTATGAATCACTACACACTATTTCGGAACCAGGGTATAGGTTGTTTGCTTGTAAATGTTCGAGAAAAAGACCCCTCGCCGCTACTGCAGCGGATCATATTATTTTAAATAAAAAAAGAAACAAAATTAATAGTTATAGACAATTTGATTTATATAGGTAGGTATTTGGGCAAAAAACAAAATATAGTTTTTACGATGACTTCTCGGACTAATGTGAAGGGAACAAGGATAAGAAAACATTTACAATATATTCATATCTACAATATTCCTATCTATATTGTGTCCTTAAACAACTATTACTGTGAATTTTTTTTATTAATTAATTTATGTGAATAGAAAAAAACAGTAAAAAAGAGTGTTGGGATATCTCCCACTGCCGTAACAAAAAGTTTCCAATTCGATGTGTTGCCAAGTGTTCCACCGTTTCCTTTGATATTTACCGCTTCGAATGGAAACACGAAAAACCAGACAACTTTTCTCATTTTGTTTACTGCAACAAGCAATTCATTGGAACTTACTGGAACATTTTAGAAAACAGGCAACATAAACAAAAATGTTGCTTTGGTGGATATGTACCTTAAGGTTTCTTAACCGCATACAAAATGGAAGTGTTTAAGAACTATAAAAAAGTGTTTTAAAAGTAGATGTATTGTGTAATAGTAAAATAATAGAAATGTATTGTGTAATAGTATAAATAATAGTGACTCGCAATTAGTCAGCAGATAGTTGTTGTTGAACGAAGTGTGTTTTGTGAAGGTATTTCCGTAGGGATGTATAGCAAACTAAAGAGAACGTATTTAGCACCAAAGGAGGTAGCTTCGTGTAGAGGTATAATAAAAGTTGAATAATATCACAGTAAAAGTAATTTAAATTGTCAAAGTTGTATACTAAAGTAATAATAAGTTAATGGAGTAACGTTGTATTATCAAAAAATTGAGGAATATTAATAATAGTAGTGCGATATTAGTGGTCAGAGGATATCTAGGGTGTCCTAGATAGGCTTCAAAGTGCTTTTCATCGTATTCGTGTAAGGATAAATTAAAAGTTCAACCGGATAAACAAGTCAGAGT
>CAXKVY010014518.1:0-28724 GCA_964058915.1 Tetropium fuscum | reverse complement strand
GGTTATGATGATTTTTTTTACCTAATTATCGTCCCAGTGTTATCCTATCCATCCTCAGTAAATTATTAATTGATAGTTATATATTAATAAAATTATAGGTGCGATTTTTTATCATGTTAATATAATTAGACAATTTCAACAATTTAAACGTTCCATTACTTAGGAGAATCAAGCATGAAAAGGTGCGGACCCATTTTAACAAATAAAGTAGAATTAAAGATGATCAATAAATGATTAGAGTTAAGTGATAAAAATTCTGTAATACTTAAAGATAGAATAATAGAGAATAGAAGAATAACTGAAGCTAAGGATTGAACAATATAAATAATTTCTAATCAGGGGAATTATTGATAATAAATTAATTTCTAGTCCTCTCCATATTCTCAATCAAGTAGAAGTATGAAGAAATTGAAATCAAGGATCCAAAGATTAGTGAATTAAAGAATATGATTTTAAAAATTATTATGAAAAAAAGGACTAAGACAAGAAAAAAGGACTATATTCATGGGGTGTGAACGCAGTAGCTTATTTAGCTGATCTTCTTATATTTTAGTATATGATGTATTTGTAATGATGTACTTTAGAAAAGTTTACTTCTATTAAATATAAAGTAGAGTAAAGCAGATGTAAAGTAAGGGGGGTGAATCACATTTTTAAACAAAAGACCCTCGGTGTTGACAAAGTCGGGTTTCATAAAATATCTCCGATAACTTAGAGAGTACTCTCGCAGCAAATTCTATTGTAACTTTGAATTTAAACAAAATTCACTATTTGACGGAAGCGCCTCATTAAGGTACGAAAATGTATTGCGTAGTAGACTAATTTTGTCGCCGACAAGTGGCAAAGGATACTTAAGTTTTACATTTTTCAATACAGATACTTGAGTCCTAATCCTAATAAAGTCCTTGAATCCTAATCCTAATCCTAATAAAGATAACCATGAATTCAAAAACCATGTTGTAAAAAGTTACAGGGGCACAAAAGTGTGCCAAAAATATATTTTTTTAAATTTTGACCGTTATTTTTTCACAAAAATCGATTTTGCGAAATAAACAAATTCATAAATAAATTTTTGATATAAAAAACAAAACCAATTTGACACGAAGTTGAATTAAAAGGTTTATGATGTTTCAATATATAAAAAAATTAGTGTTTTTCGCAATTGTTCAATTTACACTCATTGTTTCAACTTGGAAATTTGTTTTGTAGTTCTATGGAATGTCTGTTATATTACAGACTCGATAATCCGTATATAATGTAATCGAATAGACTTTATCATATGATATTTATTAATCCGTAATTATAAGGTTGCAAATAATCCATATATTTAAAACAATGAAGCACCCCATAATCCAATTATTCGTTTCGCCGAGTACTATCTAGTCTGAATTAATATTGCGTCAGCATTTATTGTTTATTTGCATTACTTTGCAAGTTTCAATGTTAACAAAATATGTGAATTATAACAAAAAAATGAGACATGATGATATAATATTTGCTATGGGCTGAGGAAAACGCGGTCTCCATTTTTCAATTAAATTTTTACATTTTGAGAAATTTGCGGTAACAAAATTACCAAATGAGTCGGCAGAATACGAAACAGACAAAAATTACGGATTTTTTGAGGCTACAAACAAATTATGTAAGATGAGTTACTTTTTACTTATTCTTTTTTAACGTTATTTTTCCCGTAGCCATACAAAATATGTTGATTTGACATTTCTATTGATTTATATCAATGAATTTTGTTATATATTAAGTACGTCAATTCTGAAGGGTTTTTTATCTGTAAAGATGTCTTTAAATAAATAATTGGTGCACACTGTTTTACGTGTAATACCGGTAGCACAGCATTGGCTTGTATGCATTCAGAAGTCGACGCGCTTGTTGGGCCACTTTCATCTCTACTTGGAGAAATGAAAGAATAGTACTGGATTTATGCAGGGTGGACCAAATGAATGAGTCTATATCGCGAAAAAATGTTAAAATCAAGAAGAGAAAAAGGACATTTGCGAATTGAGCTGTATAAAAAGACGCAATATTTGAAAAAACGCTTGAATATGGGTCTCCTCAATAGCCCATTGAACGCAATAATCCCAAAAAAGTAAAACATGTTTTTAATTTTGGGACAATTACAGGCACAGTGATTTGAATATTGGCAAAAATGTTATTTTTTTAATTATTTTCGAAGTTTAATATTACCGTACACCCTGTATAATTGATTTTTACGAAATCCCTGCAGAAATAATCGGAAGATTTCTGCGAATCCAGTGATGTCATAAAAAGCCATTTTCTCCAGATTAAGTTTTTGAAATTCTAAAAAAATACGAAAAAATGTCAATCCCTATAAATCGTTCTTTAACTCCTTTACAAAAATTAAAATTGAAAATCGCCAATACAGCCAGCCCTAGGCTAAACTTTTATGAGGAATTCAATGAAATAAAGATTTTGAAAGATTAAAACATACCGGGTCATAGAAAAAAGATTAGGTATTTTCTCATATGCTGCAAACCGATTGTTACCATTTTTAAAGTTACAATAGTTTAAAAATGGACAATAATTTTGCATTAGCCGAACCTATTGACGGGGAGTTTACTATGAAAAAAGTGAAAGTAAAAGAAAAATTGTTGTTTTTTAATATTTGTTTAATAATAATTGAATCTTATGATGGACAAAAATTTTTTCCAAATAATCACAACATATTCCAAAGTAATTAAAGAAGGTTCCGCGTTATTGGCTGCAAATTCCTTATTGAAGGTTTAGCTACCGGACTCATATATGTATAAATCGTATATGGGTAACAATTGTAACAATCTTGTGTAAATCCGTATCAAAAATAATTCTTTCATTTATGACGAAAGATACACAAGAACGTTTCCTTATTTATATATCCACTTAGCGACATCGACTTACCTGGTACTGGATCTGCATCTTGATCCGTTGACGGTCACTAAGAAAGTAGTTTACAAGTGAAAGTTAACTGCTTTGTTCAACTCGGTAACACTCAGGGCCTTTAATATACTTCACTGCTGGCCGGCGCGTACTGACAGATTTAATATATCTCTTGAGTTTTGTTTCAATCAGGTGATAAGTAGTAAGTGACCACCACCCGAAATGTTCCCGATTCCAGGGGTTTTCCAGGAATGGCGCCTCTTGTTGGGTAATAGTTGATGTAATCAGTCAGATGTTCTAGTGTAGTTATTTATTCAATCAATAATTTGATATTAGACACCTTTGAGTACTTTCAGTTCTTTTGTTTTATTTTATTTTACGTCTCCACCGAACACAATGTTCCAATTACAGATAGGTGATCAATACTTGAGCAAAACAGAAGAAGCAGAATATTTATTTAAATAGGTAATTCTAATTATATAAACAATAAACATGGTATATAAATTATAGCGAAGCAAAACAAAAAATATTGTAATAATAGTTTATTCCTAAAATAAATTGCTTTACAACCCATGAAATAATAAAAAAAGAGTACAAAAATAGCACAAAAAGGTATACAAAATATAAACAACTTGTGGCAGATATACTTACACCATAAAAAAAGAACAATTAACAATCAACTTAAACAAACTTATAGCTTAGAAATAAATTAAGTGGGAGAGAAACGAGGGATTTAGACAATTTAAAAATAAGTATTAAATATCTAAAGCTGGATATCTACTTTAATATACAGCGTGATAAGTTAAGGCTACGGAGCGGCTACATTTTTAACTTCATCGGCAAAGGGCGCATTTGGTATACCGTTTCGGTATATCGTCAATTTCTACGAATATCTATTATGCAATGTAGGTCGAAAATACACTTTTTATTGGAATGTGTCAAAAAATGGCGTTTCTCGGTTAGAAAACAATGAAGGAGATAACACTAAGGCACCAAATGGGAGCCACGTAATTTTTGATATATCGTAAAAATTGTTATAAATTTTGCATTTTAAAATAAGAAAAGTGTAAATCAAGTTTAGATATTAACCAGCTCTAAATACAAACTATTGCTAGTAATATTTTATATATTTTTCATCGTACACAATTGTGTACTGGTTGAAAAACATCATCATCAAGAAAAGCTCACATAATACAAAGTACCAGAGTTTCAGAGAAATTCTCACATAATTCGAAGGAGAAGTAATTGCTGTCCTATTGATAGTATTATTTATCAGCTGTTTTGCATCCAGAACGAGATTGCAGGAGTTGGACGAGAAGTACGAAATGCCGAATCAAATCGCAACAGTTCAACAAGTTTAGTGTCTGTTAGTTCGAAAGTGTCAGTCACCAAAGGTTTTAAATTATTAACATAATGAGACTAAGGTAATAACCTACATGCTTTATTGAAATTTTTTCCCGTTACAAATTTGCACAATATTTATAATTTGTTCGTCCAGGATTCTTGATATCCCATGTGAATCTATAGTTTCTAATTTATTTAGTTGAGGTAATTTTTTAGAAGTTTTAGTTAGAAGTGTTATTGTAAAATATGAATATAATCACATGATTTTATAATAAATATCATTATCACTTTAAAATTGGATGCAATCTTTTCTTCCAAGCAAATTAATGAGATTTTTCCACAGATATTGTACATACACTTATATAATAATATAATATACACTTTCTACGAGATATCGCAGCATCAAAAAATAAACAAAACTCTGCAGTTAATTTGTGTCTACACCTCTTTTTCGATTTCGATGACTTTATTGATGATGATATTGTATGAGCCTCTTTATTCAAAAATGTGAATGTTCTATTGTTTTTTAAAGAAAATTTTTTTATTCATGACAGGTTGTAATAATTGTGACGTGTTTTTTCCATTAAATTTTGTCACACCCTGTGGGTTACACCAACAAGTTAGAATTAATCGTAATAAATCGTACTCTAGCCTTATCTTTTCTTAACATTTCTTAATTCAGTTTATTATCTTCATTACTACTAGAAATACACACAATTTTCAATTATAATTTTATTTTTTAATTTTAATTTTAGTATTAAGGATTATTAATATCTATGTATGTATGTATATGGGTCTTAGTAAAGATTTGACAATAATACATCATCCTTTACTTATTCCATTGCTCTTTAAATTACATAAGTCGTAAACCCGTATGTACCGGGTAAGTCTCTTAAGATTGACACCCCCCTTATCTCACTTATACTTTGCCGATTTATTTGCCGTATATTTTTAGACCAAAATAATTTCCTTAATTTTCTGAATCCAAAAATGTGTAATTGTTATATAATCACTTTACCTGTTCGTGAGATATTACTAAAAACTTATCACATTACGGGTGTCAATTATAAAATAAGAACATCAAGATACCTCTGGAAACAATGCATATTTGCATTGTTTATTTGTTGACAGATGTCATCCAGTTTTTTGTGAGATAGTAGTTCACTCTCTTAGATATTAGCGTAAAAAATACGTAGTGTTCGTAAAGAAGCAAGTTATTTTGAAAATTGTATATTTATTGGAAGAGCGAAAAGAGTTACTTGAAATTTATATTCAGTGCAACAAGAATAAGTCTCTTGCTCAGAGGGAGTATGTTAGGTTATTTCGAGAAAGGCTACCTCCTTCCAAAAATAGTTTTAAAAACATTTATGCAAAGTTTAGGAATACCGAATCTCTGAGAGACAAGAAAAGGGAAAGGCGAAGAACAAAAACAGGAGAAGACACAGAACTCAACGCGTTATTATGTTTTGCTGAAAATCCATCCAAATCATCCTATGCCGCAGCAATAGAATTGGACATATCACAAAGAAGTGTGATAAAAATATTACATCGCCATAATTTTAAACCATATAGTATTTTGCCCGTTCAATATTTAGACGACAACAACCTTCAAGACAGGGAAAAAACAAGGATACCAAACTGTAAATGTGTGGTGTAGCATCCACAAGGATGCTATTGTAGGTCCTGTATTTATAAATGGGCCCTTAAATGCACAACGTTATGTGGATATTCTTCAACATCCGGTTGAAAATTATTTAGATAATATTAATTTAGTGGACAACAGATCTGTTATTTGGCAGCAGGATGGAGCACCACCACACTCTGCAAGAAACGTCACCGAATACCTAAACAGAAAATATCCTATTTGGATAGGAAGGCAAGGTGTTATACATTGGCCCGCTAAAAGTCCGGACTTAACACCTATGGATTTTTTTCTCTGGGGGTACGATAAAACAAGATATATACGAAACTCGGGTTTTTAATAATATGCATGAGTTAAAAGAATGCATACGTGTAAAAATTGGGGAATTAAACCAAAATGCTGATATATTTCAAAGGGTGAGAAGCAATTTTATAAAGCGATGCCAAATGTGTATTCAGAATGGTGGTGGTTACGTGGAAAATGTTTAATTACGTTACGTGTAAATAAATAAAATTGTGTTACTCTATTGTGTTACTGTATTAATATTGACTTTTATTTGTTTTTATTAGGCTCATGTTGTTTATTGTTTTTACTCGTTACTGTTATTGTCACCTATATATTATTTATTTATTATCTCAATAAATGGCATTGTTTCCAGAGGTATCTTGATATGTTTTATAATTGACACCCGTAATGTGATAAGTTTTTAGTAATATCTCACGAACAGGTGGAGTGATTATATAACAATTAGATATTTTTTTATTCAGAAAATTAAGGACATTATTTTGGTGTAAAAATATACGGGGTGTTCCATTTAAAAAAAATATGTTTTATTTTCCACCCTGTATATCTTACGAGATTTTTAATATCTGTGCTCAGATTATAAAAATTCCTCAAAAGCCGCGTCCACTCCTTTTTTGAATGAGTTAAATCGGCAAAGGATAAGTGAGATAAGGGGGGTGTCAATCTTACGTTACGTTACGTTACTTTATGCTTTGTGTTACGTAACGTAACGTAACGTAACGTAACGTAACACAAATCATCTGGCACTTGTCATATCTGTGAATGAGGGCGGAGACTTTAATACGTTTATTGTATCGGAATGAACACAAAATAGCTTTGTATACTTGTCTAACGATTTATGACCGATTTCCTCTTCTTAGTTTGATGCGAGTTTACACATAATGATAGTAAATGCTGACATTTTCTGCTCGGATTATCTACTACATATACTCTACTACACGTTAAGTTCATATCCGCCGCAAACTACATATGCTACAAAAACGGTGAATTCAATTCACGGCCAGTTTGTATCATAACTTTTATATTTTCCTATAACATTTTAAGTGCCCTATTTTAGTACATAAATAATATTTACGGCGCTTTGATTATGACGTATCAGATCATTTTGTTCAGCCAAACGGAATTAGGGCAGGACAGTGACCACTTTTATCGCTGCCATATTTAGTACGGACACATCTGAAATTTATTGAAAACCAGTGCCACGGTAATCTGACAATATACAATTAGAAACGGTCGTTGTTTTGCGGTATACATTGTTTTTATGTTCTTTTTATTGTATATATTAAGCTCCATGTATGGGTAGGTACCTTTGTGCATAAAGTGACTTTGAAAGGCGAGTATACCTAGCAACCTTAAAATTTAGCTATAAATTATCAGCCTAATCGACCGACGGCTTTTCTCTACACCACTGCTATAGACGAGGATCATGTAAGCAAAAACTGGTGAAAACTAAAATTTGCAGTGGACAATCCATCAAGGCCCGCTATGGACAAGGACAGTATAGTGGAGGATATCGAGGCACAGTGACATTACGGGCAAAACAGGGACACATTATTAGATATATATTTAAAAAATTATTGCTACAGTACTTAACATCAAGCATTACCCTGACAACACATATTGTCCAATGGATATCCATTTTTTATCCATATATGGTCCATATTTTCTATGGATCACTCGTGTATGTCCATCGGATATCCATCGCCATTAATCCAGTGGACAGCTCAAAAAGTACGTCCAATGGACATCTAGTTTTGTTCTAAATATGCCATTATCATACTTTTATACATTTTCAGGTTTTATAAATCAGCTAATGACTATAAACCTTTGCATACTTCGTATATATATATATATATATATATATATATATATATATATATATATATATATATATATATATATATATATATATATATATATATATATATATATATATATATATATATATATATATACGAAGTATGCAAAGGTTTATAGTCTATAGTTTATATATATATATATATATATATATATATATATATATATATATATATATATATATATATATATATATATATATATATATATATATATATATATATATATATATATATATATATATATATATATATATATATATACATATATATATATATATATATATATATATATATATATATATATATATATATATATATATATATATATATATATATATATATATATATATATGTTTAATATATCTCTCCAAATACTCCCATTTATCGTAAGCTTATGATAAACGAATACAATCTATTGAGTAACTAACCTAGGCTGGCTCACTTCCATTGCCTAGTGACATCTGCCGGCGGCTATCTCAATTATTGCAACTACAGCTTATTGCTTGCGGAGTGCCACGCAAGTAGCGCTACATTATGTACCTTATGATATAATAGACCAGAGTAGTTGTCTACTGCTATCTGCTATCTACTGCTGTGAATTGAGTCTGTAACAGACTACTACACAAAATAGTGACAAAGTGGTCGGCTCCCTTTGATGTCGTCATGGCAAGTTGAGCTCGGCAGGACCTTGGGTTACTCAATACGAGATGGCGCAAGTTCTGCGGCCGTAACTTCATAATATATTTAAATTTGATCTTGAATGTTTTCCATATATGTATCTGTATTACATATAATATGTTTTCTATTGAAACTATAAGCAATCATCAAATAAAACATTCAAACAATGGCTGAGAAATGGAAAATGCCAGAGAACCAGTTAGAGCCATCCAGCGGTGAATGTCCGAAGGTCCTGCTAAGCCACGAAAACAGATTTTGAATTTAGGGCACGTGCAAGGAAGATATAGGTATATAACTAGATATAAATCGGTGGTACTCGTCACTACTTTGTGATAGCAGAGACTTGATAGATATACCCTGGTATGTATTTCGTTTATGACGCTGGCTAAGCCACTATCATAGATGTCTCTATCATAGATAAGACACGACGCCACTATAATATGACATAATCAGAGACTACATGATCAAGTTCAGCTACGACTCATGGTCCTAAAATGAGTACCTATTATTATCTATATTAATGGGTGGAATGATTTCCACATTAAACATAATTCCATATAAACAGGAGTTTCCCATATTTTCACCTAGTCATCATCTCGGAGAGCCTTTACAATTCTGATTATTTCTAAAATAGGTAGGTAGCTTAGCGACTGACATTTTACAAGTACATGGACCTCGCTCACACACTAGTAAACGTACAAGCACACAAGTAAATGTAAAAGCACACGCTAATAATACTAGCTTACTCGCTAGTAAAATTAAAATGAAAATAACAATAACATTCAAGATTAATTCCTTCACTCAACGGTTCCAGGCATTTACAGTTGGCCATCTGCTGGTACATTGCTACATCCGAGAGGAGTATGTCAGGGTTACAGATACAGATTTCTATGATAAAATCATTTAGAGCAGGTGACTTGGCAGATTACTGTTATTCGAACTGCCAAATTAATGTTCAATCCTGTCGCTGGGGGCACCACTTTCATACGTAAATTAGATTCTCCAGCTGTTACATAAACGTTGTATCTCTCTTGTGGACTCCCGATCACATTGCATATTATAAGCTAGAGAGAGACACAGAATTACTGTGAATGAGATTAAAGAAGTACTTACATTAAAAACATCTGATTGTTAAACGGGGTGAAACAATAAGTAAATACAGGTAGTTCTCGTATAATTTTTGGAATATAGAAGTGTTGAATTACATCGGATGATAAACAAGGCAAGGTACAACAGAAATGATGACATTAGTTAGGAGAAGTGGACATTCCAAGTGTGAATCAATACTTTTAACACCATTGTGAAATCGTGTGAGGTCTAGTCGTAGAATCCAGTGCAATATTAACTAAATCAATGTCTAATCAGGACAAAGGGGAACATTCACGTACAAGTGAACTTAACGAAGACGAAAAACCCTTGAAAAAGGCTCGTTATGTGTGGGAAGTTAAAGGTAAATATCATTTGAAAGACACTTACAAAAACAACAATACCCTTAGTAAAAACAACAATACGGATGCCAGTTTAAGTGAAAATATTAAAAAGAGTGCCGAGGAGGATAAAATTAACCTTCCAACGAAAGATGAAGACAAAAATATTAGTGCCAAGGACCAAAATGAAAGCTGTGGTTCAAGCAAATGTTGTATTGAGTCGTTTTTAGCGAAAACTGAGGCTATAATGGACAGCGACGTTGACGAGGAGGATGTGCCCTTGAGTAAGATAGAGTGTAATATTTTAAACGAAATACCAGTGACTTTAGTGTCTCCCATGCCTAGGAATCAGGATTATTACTTAAGGAAATGGCAGGCAAGGCAAATAGCTAGGGGGTTTGTTGACAACACGATTAACAGCGTGTTGGAGACTTGGATAAATCCGCCGTTCGACGCCGCGGACTTTGTAGAAAACTGCGACAACGACGGCCAAGTTGAAGACGATGCCATACTGATGGCGATACAGTCGCACGGACTGCAGTCGAACACGCGCGGGAGCGCACAGTTTTCAAATTCGACCGAGAACAAAGACATTTCATTCGTTCGCAGCCCAGAGATCGCGGAGTCCACTCTGGACAATTTCGAGAACTACCAGAATGAACTTATAAAGGAGCAGGAGAACATTTCGAACTCCAGTAACGCGGATTCGATGAGCTGTGATTCCAGTATTTCTAACCAGGCTGATGAGGGGGACTTGGAGCTTGGGGATCCCATGGATTTCTTAAATGCCGCCGTTTCTGTGGCCATTCAAAAAAAGGGTCTATCTTACGGCTACTAAACTACATGAAAAGACTGCGTTTTTCTACGTTATCCTTAAAACACAAAATAGGGTTCCATAATAATATTACGAAGACATTTATAGTTTTGGTACCCTATATTTTAGAGTAGTTCACAGTGCGTTTTGTTTATACTTAAGCTCTCATTTACTAACAAAAAGCTTATTTATTACTCAGGTGATACAAGATCTGTTGACGAATATCACTTGTCAAATATGTAAACGAAGCGGACAATTCTGCCTTGTAAGTGAGACAATTACATTTTTTTATGAAATAAAGATAAATGTTTTTGGTTTTTAAAGTGCAATTGTATTGTTTGTGACAGACATATATGAGAATGAAAAATGTCGCATCGTCCGGATGTCTTTGATGAGCGGTGGGATCCGACTTTGATCTCGTCAAAGCGTAGCCGCATCCTTTGACTATGCGGCATTTTTTCATTCTCATATATGTCTGTTACAGAAAATACCTACATTTTTGTTGCAAATATTACTGAGCATCACATTAAATCCCAGGTTCCTAATTGATACATCATATTTCTTAGTTCAGGTATTAATTATAGAGAGTTGGAAATCATATATTTTTTACCTTAATCCGCGTCATCATAGATTATGTTTAAGTATTTGTTTTCACCGCTGTTGTTTTTTTCTAATACTTAATTGTATATTTAAGTCTTTGTATATCAGCCTTATATGCCTGTATGTTGTTCTTTATAAGTCTTTATTAATTATTTCAGTCGTACTAAAAGTACACATACTTTGTTACAAATAATTAGATTAATATTTATGTTTTTGTATTAGCATTTCCATTTCAATGCACCTACTTAATTGTGAAGTAACCAAAATTGAGACCTGTTCACAGTTTATTTATAAGGAAAACCGAATAATAGAATTAAATATTATATAATTGACCCGTTGTTTAATTGGATATTAAGTGAGGTAAATTCCTGCATTTATTTGCAAATAAACTCCAGGCTAAATTTCACGCAACACTATAATTAGTAGAGTATGCAACGGCCATTTAATGCAGATGCGAGTGTCTTAATAGCCATTAAATGCGAGGTGCATGCACTATTTTTGCTACGATCAGTTATAATAATACATACAAAAATTAACACCTTATTTCTGAAATTTATTATTTGTAAATTACTATTTGGGAAATATGAAGATTGCTATAAATGGAACACAGAAATATCAGAAAATCCAGGTACACTATTTTTTTCTACGACCAGTCATAATAAAACACAAAAGTTAACACCAAGTTTTAACAAATAAGAGTTATTATTTTTTATTTATTGTTACATTTTGGATGGTAGGGGACCAGATGAGGAGGTATGGGACAGTTTTAAAATGAACCAATGGTAATGGTGTAATGGTATTTTTTTGTAAATTTCAATATTTTTTTTACAAACAGTATCTCATATTGTATCTTAACATACAAGAACAAAAAAAATTAATATAGTCAATATAGAAACATTATAAAACTTTCTTTTAAAAAAACCTTACACATGTCCCATATCACTCTCATAGTAAGGTGGTATGGGACTACCTCTGGGAGGTATGGATGAAGTTTCAATCTGACGCACGTGATTGTAAACCGCGTCCACATAAAGTTTTAGTAGGCATGTAGTTATTAATGTATACATTTTTTGTCGGATGTTTTATTGAATTCTTTACGAATGTGTTGTTATATATGATTTTCTCTTTTGGAGGCCATAACTACGTTTCAATAATTTAACTTCTGTAACAAGATATAACCTAAAATGTTGTTCACGTGGGTTGTTCGATATATGGAATACTAATATTATATGGAAATATAGTATACGATTTTGACCTAGCAGATGATTCAGACGACGATATGGACGATACTCCAGGACGTTCCAACCCTGACGACAGCGATGTAGTATGCATTTTGTAAGACGAATTTTTAGCCAAATTGGTAAGCCAAAGGGGCGAGTTATGGGTCCAGTGCCTCATGTGATCCATGTAGGCACGTAATGTAGGCAGGTGTTGAGAAAGATGAATACATCTGCGACTAATGTAAGTAGTCTACGCATAAGTTTTGTATTTTTAGTTTTTATTAATAAAAAAATCAGATTGTAGTTTTGTTTTTTATTTTTTTAAAGGTATTCCATATTTGCACCATATTTCTTCGAGTGTCGATTTTTTCGACATTTTTCCAAAGATTTCGACATTTTTTCCTAAGAATTTTTTTGAAAAGCATGAGGATTAGGTTATATTTGATTAAGAACACTTATTCCCATCCACTTTAGGTAGGGCCTAATCAAGTTTAGGTTCGCTTTACCTATTTGTTTGGAAGATGTGTCTAATAAACAAAATGGCATTCCATATTTGCACCTTCTCCTCCACGTGTTATAGTAAATAAAATCTGTTGGAAAGGAAAGTTATTCCACTCAGCCCATTGGCAACTTAGCCCACGTATTTGTTGCCCATATTTTTTTCAGATACACAACCTCAAATTGTCTTTCCCCTACCTTACTTTTTATTTCTGCTATATAATGACGCACATACTTCTTCCATTTTAACACAATTAGGATGAAGTCTTCCAATATTGCAGTAATATCTATATCTGTCTCAATTTCTCTATTTGATTCTTCAATTAAGTTTTTCAAATAATTCCCATCACCACTAGAATCCTCCATAGTTAATTCAACATTATCGTCGCCGAAATATCTTGCAACACCTTTCTGGTAACTTTTTTCTTAGTTAACTTACCTACTTCTTAGTTCAGGATTCAATTTAGAAATTTTGCTTTACTTAACCATTCAGCAAGTTCCGTCCTTGGCGTTTTTTCTGGGGTATCTGTAAGTATTTCGGTGCTACCTTTTTTCTTCCAGTATTTGACACTTTTCTTGGTACACTTGTATACTCTGGGCATTGCTGAAGACTGGTTATTTAACTGCAAAATGAAACGTAAAATAAATTAAATTAGTAGGTACATACCTAAGTACTTTATTTTACAATTTCTTGAAAATTAAACAACGAAAACCATAATCCGAATAAGCTATTATAGTTATTTGAAAATATGTGTAAAATTATAAATAAGAAATAATTACATTGGGAGGAATTGGACATGTCCATGTCCCACTCCTCCCAATCACATAGTGTCCCTGTCCTCACCTGTATGCCATTTATCCAAGAAAATAGTTATGTTATAGTCATGCTAACATTCAAGGCAAATTAACCACGGTAAAATATACCTTACATGCACAACTTTACTACATAAAAATTGCAGATTCAAGAGACTTAGATTGCAAGTCAAGACACTTAGATAAAATAAGGTAATGAATTTTCTTATACGTACTTACTTTTCTTGTTGGAAAACAAAGATTTCTGTTGAACCCACTTAAGTAATAAACACAAACGCGCCAGTCATTACAGTGATCACTAAGACCGATAGTAATGCCATCTAATGCATGATAATATAATTTCTTAGCTAAATTAAATTTTTTTAGTTTAAAATATTTTGCAAATTGTATGGATTTTTTATTTGAATACCTGAAAAATCTAATCTCTCGTGTCTCCTAATTAAAGGATTGCAATTTTTTGTAATGCGTTTTAAAGTTTGAGTGCTTTTTTATATATGAAAAATCTAGAGTATCTAGAGGCTCTAACAATATTGTCCCAAACTATACGATCGATTTTGATAAAATTTGGTGTGATGGTTTACCATACTTAAAAGTTACAAAAGTTGGCCAAATACGAAGTTCTTACATATTAAAAAAGCATTTGATAAAATTCGGTAAAAAACTCGGTTCCCCCCTTCCCCTTTTTCTAAATTGTTTTTGTTATATTTGCAATAATAATAATATTTTTGTTTCGCAAGCTCTATTGTGTGTAAAATTTGTTTCTAAAACTTCTTTTCCTCTTCGAAATTTTTCTAAAATGAATAGGTTCCGAGTTATATGAGCGAAAAGAAAAAACAATTGGCTTTTTTTTCCCTATTTGTTTAATAAATAATTAAGCGCATGTTTTTGAAATGACGCATAGTGAAATTATTATATCTAATAATATTTTAATATTTCGAAGCCATTAAAGCAAAAATTCGCGATCATACGCGATTCACCCAACCAAAAACAGATACCACCTAGACTAATATGCATTAGGGGCTAGTTCCAGTATCCTGCATAGGCAACCGGCGTGACACGATAGTACTATAGTGTTTTCGTTTGATATACAAACTAGAGCAAAAAATTGTACGGCATTTTACAAAGAAAACCCGTACCAATTACTACAGAAGCGGTAAATCACATCACTATGCAATACAAAAGGATATTTAGTGTAAAATTGTATAGCGCCACAATTTCTTGTCAATAGAACCGCGGACTGGAGACCCTCAGTCCGCGGCTTACTATATCGGTCGCCATCCCTCTTCAACTCATATAAATCCCATTTCCCTTCTCGCTCACTTAGAAGACACCTGCATGGACAAGTCGGCGATTTACTGGCTTTACTGCTCAGTGGCGTATCATCATGTACAACCAAGGTGAAGTGACTTCAAAAGATGTCTTATTATGTTATATTCATATATGTGCAAAACTTTAAGCCAAAAAATTATTTAGTTTTAAATTTATTTAAAATATATTGAAAAAATTTTGCATGCTGCTTGTACAACTTAGTGTTCAATTTATTTGTTTGTGTATTTATTTGCTAATAACAATTTAAAATAAAAGAAAGAAATTAGCGACCCTTGCCTTGCCCTTATAAATTAAATTGAGTTAACATTATTATTTTTTATTTTATCTCCCATATTAGGATAATTGCGCGCGCCACTGAGCACGGCTTTCCATTATTTTGCATATCAAACAAAAGCACTATACGTAGATTTATCACATTTCATGTGACGCTGATGCCACAACTAACGGAGTCTATTATATTATCGATTTGTGATAAGGGAATATAGTCCTAATTAGATACCAAAAAAATTAAATCATCCTCCATTTCTATAATTATTGGGTAGTTATTGTTGTATATCACTTTATGAGTGAAATTATTTCTCAAGGACTTCCAAGTAAATCAACAAGCATTAACAATTCCCTACTATTTCACAAACTCAAACTCATCAAGCTAATTGTATCGATAAAGCGTGCAAACTAGTCCCCTTGCTTTGGTAAATCGAGGCAGGGTATTTATGGATATCCAACCCACTTCAACATAAATGCTAAATTACACCCCATACCGGTTCTTATCATTCATCTGACACCATTCGTTGGATTACCAAAGTGTCGACAATTCGGGATGGTTTAATAACAGAGGATGTAAAACTACAAAATTCGATTGTCTGAGAGTCACGCAGTGGCATCAACAGACCACAGGGAATGTATTTTGCGTCTTTGAACTGAGATTTTTTTACTGCGGAATTTTTTATATCAAGGAGTTTAACTACACTGGTGGGAAGCTTTATTTCCTTGTCCTTCCACGTGGTATACATATATGAAACTTGTTGGGGGATATATTAAGAAACTTTCTGGGTTAAATAAAACTGTAATCGTTTTTGTCGTCGACATCAGATATTAACATCAACTCAGATGAAATATTAGTTTTAAACTTATGCTATTACTCCTTATTTGAAGAGCTAAGATAATACCTGCCATTACAATAAAACATTATTTCTTTTTTATGGACTGCCAACTACGTAAATTATTTTCACGATCTGAACTCGTTACTTCATGAAGCACCGAAGGATATTGGAAGCTACTCTATTGTATAGACAGGGTGTTTACACATTTCTGCGTAATATTTGAAGAGGTGAATTTTCACTTATAATATCCCTAGTGCATAAATTATTACCAGAAATTCATAAGAGGTCATAAAAATATTCATGAATGTGGAACAATTATTCCATCCAATTCTAAAATATTATTATTATCGAATTTAAGCTCGTGGGATACTCGGTAAGAAAATTTCACATCATTGTTTTATAAATATTATGCCAAAACGAAATATTTTTATTAGGACAGACAAAGATTCCCTCATGATAGTGAGCCATGGAATAACAGAAAGAATCTGGTAAGTACGGCTGTCAAGTGCGGATCTTGATCTTGTGTTTGTGGCATTTGCTGATTTATTGTGATGTATGAGTGTGTTTTTGAAAATGTCCCGTTTTGGAAAGGAAAGTCGATATGATTAGGAAAGAATTTATACTAAAAAATCCAAAGCCAATGTTTGAAAAGTCCTACAACATTGATGATGAAATTATTTCCACCGAGCAGCTAGAAGAAGAGCTAGATTCCAAAACCCCTTCTCCCATTCTCTGAAGATGGGGTAACACATTGATTATTGATTTTATTTATTTTTTCCATTATATTCTATAAATTACATCAATATTTAATTTTAATATATATTATTCTAAAAAAAAGTAAACCGTAATCCTACAAGTTCTCCCGTGTAATGATCCGGGGTGTCCCTTACTTTTATTTGGGAGCAGTTTTCTTTCAAAACTATGCCACTCTTTCCGGAAAACAGTCCTTGAATGTCTTGAATGACTGTGAATTATTCGTGATTGGAACGTGACAAAGACAAAATTAGAGCTGACATTAATTTGTTTTGTTCTGAAACTGTGATCAATATAAATTTTCTACAGTTTATTGGATTTTTAACGAGACTTTTTAAGAACGATTACGGTGGCCATGTAAAGTTTTTTTAGATTTCCTGTTCACTGAATTTCTCGTTTTCTAAAGGCAGGTAGATTACATTGGAAAGCTGGCTATTATCGGTTTATATGAGAACTGTCACAAAGCCGATTGGACACAAAGAGTAACATGTGTTGGCCTGGCTATATCCTTTCGTATAGGTGCCTAAATCGAAAACTTCCTAACGTACAGGCGAGGCGTTGTAAATGAAAATATTTTTTGGGACATTAGGAATATGTATATGTGTGTATAGGTACACTGCTGTTCAAAATTATCGCACCACGTTAATATTTGCTAAAATTTGAGGTCTCATAACTTTTTTACTTTTAGTCCAATTTTGATAATTTTTTTAGAATACTGTAGATAAGACGACTAATTTCAACTTGCATATCCAGTCTTTTGTTAACTGAGGACGGTTTAGGTATTATACAGGGCTAACTAAAAGATTGTTATATAACCCTAATTTTAAAACACTCGGTGGAATAATTTCGTTACCAAATTCTTTAAAAATACCAATTTTTGTTAAGAACCATTCCTTTCCTACATTTTGTTTTTTGGTCCATGTCTATAGATTGGTTCAAAATTATCGCACCATACAGAAATCAATTGAAAAAACTTTCAGGGTGAGAAGAAACATTTTTTAAAATTAAATTATCAAAATTATGAAAAAAATTATCAAAATTGGACTAAAAGTAAAAAAGTTATGAGACCTCACATTTTAGCAAATATTAACGTGGTGCGATAATTTTGAACAGCAGTTTATATATATATATATATATATATATATATATATATATATATATATATATATATATATATATATATATATATATATATATATATATATATATATATATATATATATATATATATATATATATATATATATATATATATATATATATATATATATATATGTATATATGTATATATGTGTATATGTATATATATATATATATATATATATATATATATATATATATATATATGTATATATATATATATATATATATATATATATATATATATATATATATATATATATATATATATATATATATATATATATATATATATATATATATATATATATGTATATATATATATATATATATATATATATATATATATATATATATATATATATATATATATATATATATATATATATATATATATATATATATATATATATATATATATATATATATATATATATATATATGTATATATATATATATATATATATATATATATATATATATATATATATATATATATATATATATATATGTGTATATATATATATATATATATATATATATATATATATATATATATATATATATATATATATATATATATATATATATATATATACACTGAGCCCGTAAAGTTTGGAATAAATTCAATTAATCGTTATTGAAGGATTTTCACATGAAATCCTCGGACACGTCAACCTTATTTTATAAAATGTCACTTTTTTCAGCCATCGATTTTTTTTTTGTTTTGTTCGTTTTTGAGCTATGACGTCATCGACAATTTTTTTAAATGACAACCCATATTTTTTTTCACGGATTTCGATAGAGCACATTTTTCTGAGTGCGAATATGTCAAAAACATAGTACCTTTAACATTAAAGTTTTCGAGATATTCGGTTGCAAAGTTTATAAAATGTACCATGGCACCATGCATAAGCTATCGGGCGGGTCAAGATTTTTAATAGCTTATTGATTCTAATAGCTTATAGCTTATTACATTTTAAAAGATTAAGGAGTAATATTATTTATTTTGGTAGCTTATCGAACATTTTGAAAGATTTGGGAGTAATCTGTTTAATTTTTTAACAACAATTTAAACAAATAAAAAAATATTTTAACAAATAAATGATAAATAATTAAAGTAAAAAATAAAATCAGAGTAAATTTTCAAAGTGACCTCCATTCACTTCCTGGCAATATCCCATCCGCCACTGAAACTCCTGCAGAACCTTACCAACAGTATCGGGTTGAATGGTTCGAATTTCATTGCGAATTCTGTCCTTTAATTCTTCGATGGTATTTGGTCTATTGAAATAGACTTTGCTCTTTAAATAGCCCCATAAAAAGTAGTCTAGGGGAGTGAGATCTGGAGATCTAGGGGGCCATTCGATAGTTCCCCTGCGACCAATCCAATGGTTAGGAAATACATGGTTTAAATAATCGCGAACGATCACTGCAAAATGGGGTGGTGCACCGTCTTGTTGGTACCATATCGTGTGATGGGGCAGATCTGGATCTACGTCATTTGGGTAAAGTACCGCAAGTGCAGGGACTAAGTCGTCTCTTAAAAATTCTAAATATATTTCACCTGTTAATACGCCTTCAAAGAAAAATGGGCCCAAAATACGATTACCTACAATACCAGCCCAAACGTTAACTTTTTGTGGAAACTGACTACGAGTTTCCATTTTCCAGTGTGGATTTTCAGGAGACCAATATCTACAGTTTTGCCGGTTAACTGTGCCGTCGAGATAAAAGGTAGCCTCATCAGACAAACAATATTGCGTAAAAATCCGTCGTCATCAATCAGGCGTTGCAACATGGTTTGGCAAAACTGTAACCTACGGTCAGGATTATCTTCGTTTAACTCTTGGACCAAAACCACTTTATACGGATGCCATTTGTTCAATTTCAAATATTTCAAGACGGAGCTTTGAACTATTCCGTTGTTTGCCGCCACTTGGCGGGTGGGTAAATGGGGATTTTCTTGAAGCTCTAGTAGAACATTCAATTTAACATCTTGTTGCACTGGTGGACGACCCGTTCTAGGGCGATCTCTCGTATGACCCACTTCTAAAAACTTTTGTTCTATTTTGCTAACGGTGGACTGTGTAATTGGTTCTCTGTTTGGATATTTGTTGTTAAATAAACGGCAAACTTCTACTTGTGTGCGAGCTCTGTCCCCGTAACCGATCATCATCAAAATTTCGATTCTTTCCCTTTCACTCAAACGACGGACCGTTTTTAAATAAAATGAATTATGATGGAATAATGATTAATCAACTTACTTAATGATATTATTCAACTGATTAAAACACAAACTTGCGAGGAAAAACTTCAAAATTGTGACAACTGTCAAAACTGTTGTTTTTCCTGCGCTTTCTTGATAAATGATTAGCATTTGGTCATCGCTTGTATAATTCATTCTTAAAACTTTGCAACCGAATATCTCGAACACTTTAATGTTAAAGGTACTATGTTTTTGACATATTCGCACTCAGAAAAATGTGCTCTATCGAAATCCGTGAAAAAAAATATGGGTTGTCATTTAAAAAAATTGTCGATGACGTCATAGCTCAAAAACGAACAAAACAAAAAAAAAATCGATTGCTGAAAAAAGTGACATTTTATAAAATAAAGTTGAAGTGTCCGAGGATTTCCTGTGAAAATCCTTCAATAACGATTAATTGAATTTATTCCAAACTTTACGAGCTCACTGTATATATATATATATATATATATATATATATATATATATATATATATATATATATATATATATATATATATATATATATATATATATATATATATATATATATATATATATATATATATATATATTTTTTAAGTTCTTAGACAGAAGTAGGGAAATAGAGAAATAAGCAAATAGATTACTGTAGATTACTGTAGATTACTGTAGGTTCAATTATTTGTATCATTTTAATCATAAATAATATTTTATAGACTACAACCACAGAAAAATTATCATATATATTAGAGCTAAAGGCATATAGAATTATTTTCTATGATACAAATATTTCTTATTCTATAATTTTCTGACAAACTTTCTTTGTGTTAGTGTGGCAGATGAGTTTCCCAGCTTCTTTTCAGATGTTACCTACTCCTGAGATATACAATTACATTCATTTAATAGCATAGCCGGAGCATAAAAGGGAAGGGTGGATAAATATTTGTAAAATAACCTAAATTAACTACAATCAAAATTAAAATTACCATAATACAAATACCCTAACAATATATAAAGGTGACTTGACATGACTTCGATAACAATGTACCATACCTAAAAAATACATTTAATAAATTATATATAAAAGACAATGATAGAATATAATTAATAAGAAAAAATATTGTAAACTGTAACATCTTTATACATTAGAAAGTGTAGTGAATTTAATGAGGCGTAGCACGCGAATGAACCCGAAATTAATTGAGAAATATCGCATGGCATAACCTTATTAACTAACTCAAATCTAGATAGACTGAAAACAAGGGAAAAAGAAAACTGATTTTTGAAAACTGACTAAGTACGCGATGAGAATTCTTGAAAGGTTGAAATAGAGTTGAATTTGATTTCTGTTCAAATTGGGAAAGGCTTATATTGGATTGATAAAATCGATAAACAGGTGGAATATTGCATTACCTAGTTCCAGAGGGTCCAGCAGAGGAAGGCGGTCCTGTAATATGTTTCAGCTAGTCGTAGAAGCATAAAGCCAAAAAGTAAAAGCACATTGAGTCTCCGATAAACAAATTAAGGTACCTTAAATAAAATAGATAAGTCATGACTAACCTAAAAGATATATGAAAGCATCTAAATTTTTTTGAAATATAAATTTCTTACCTACCTACATAAGTGCACTTTTAAATGAGCTCGTAGATATATAATTTTATTGAAAACCAAGTTAAATATTTCCATATCGTCACAAAATATCATGTTTATGCATTAGTGTCGCAACTATAAGACTTTTGTTGTTAAGAACTATAAGACATTAAGTGTAATATAAATAATATAATATAATATAATATACATTTTTTTCCAAAAATTATTATTCTTTCGAAAACATTTTCGAAAAATGAAATAATTTGTCCGGAGTTTTAAAAAGTGGAAAAATTCAAAAATAAATACAAAGTACAAAAATAAATATAAAACAGTTACGCAGAGTAATAATCGACGACAAAAATGCTGCTTGCTTTGTTTTCTTTTACATTAAATATCTACCTGGCTAAATAATATATTTTTGAAAAATAAAAAATTTTTTTTTTCTAAAATTATCGAGAAAAATTCGCTTTACTCCGAAACTTTAAAGTGTAAAGTTTCCAGTCTGATTGCAGACAGCATGCTGCATGCTTTATTTTTTTTACATTAAACAGGTAAAAACATTAAAAAAAATATTTTCCGATTTTTTTATTTCCGAAAAGTGGAAAAAGTAGAAAGGACAAAAAATAAATATAAAACGGTTGAGCAGCACAATGCAATTGCATTTTTTTTTACAGTAAAGAATTTAATTTTTTTTACCTTCAAATTAGGTATGCAAAAATGGTTGTTTTTCGAAAAATTTTTTTTTTATATTTTTCCGAAATTTTTAGAGCCGACAAAAATTCTGCATGCTCCTTTTTTCATGTCGCCCATTTTATAAATTCTAACTAATTATTGAAATGCTCTTATATATTATAATTATTATTATAGTCCTTGTTTATACGTTAATATTATATGCAAGCCTATTTATTTCGATGTCTCCTTATGGAGCTAGGGGATATGTTAAAACTTCGCACCAACAAAAATTTGTTATTTTGTTTAAATTTATTTTAGTCGTTGATTGACGGGTTAGTATAATATCTGTATTAGTCAACGTTAAATATAATTAAGTCGATTTTTCTCCACAATATGGATTTATGTATAGATATTTAACATCCTTCAAAAAGTCGCGTCACTTATCTTGGATGTTTACCCAAAATATTTATCGTGGAAATCTGTCCAAAACCTCGAAAGAACAAGTAATTAATTCGGCGTCTAAACGTCGCGCGTCAGCAAATCTTTAAATAGCGATTGGAGACCAAATAATTGGTTCTTGTCGATACAACACTGAATAACCGGAAGAAATTTATGTAATGGTGTCACTTTTAATTAAATCGTTGCTTTATTGACTGATTGACTGACGGAACGCTGTAATCTCATAGATTTTGAGCAATAATGCACGAACGCTATAGCAGATGGTAATGCTGTCATTTTAATATAGTGCGAAAATTATTATAATTTGACTTGCGACTGATTTTAACACTGGAAATACCAGTTTCACTAGATTTTTAATTTTTTTATATATGTTGGATATTACTATATATTTAAAAATAGATACAGGGCTTTCATTTAATCATAACTACAAATGAACTTGAACGTGTTTTTGACTGCATGAAACGGAGAGCACGTTTGTGCCTAGAAAACGGGGGTGATCATTTTGAACATCTTTTATAAACATATGTTCTGCATTTTTTTTTCATTAATAGACAATGTTGAAATAATAGTGTAATAATTACATTTTAAATTCGTCGTTTGAAACAATATAATTTTTTTTTGGTGCTACGTTTAAAAGAACAAGTACAGTTTACATAATTTATACAGGAGATATAATAAAATACTCTAATACTGGTACTCTAATACTGGTACTGTGGTTTACGGTACTAATTATTGAGCACCGCAAACTTACTTTGCCAGCTGGGGCATTTTCGCCCCACCGTGTCCGCCACGAATTAAAAATTCATTGCGTGAAAGTTGGTACAACTGAATTAAACTAGCATGTCTAATAATATTCAGGCATAAACAAAGTAAACGTTAGTACATGTTCAATAGTTGTAAAAGGAGCGTGCTCGGCATTTTTAGCACTTAAGTAATAACTGACATTTTTATCTATTCAAACATGCTGCGTCGATAAGGGTTATGATTAGATAGTAGCCTGATATGATTAGATTTGAGAACTGTTGTTTGTAGTGCTTATATAGGAACCTTATAGCAGTTTATTAATTTTTTTGTTGTTAAGCTAGGCAATATATAATCTATATATATATTTAAAACTTTTTTTGTATTTAAACAGATACTTAACTATCAGCGAAAAGATCTAGATTGTGATCAGTGACTTCAATCGATGTATCATTACAAACAGTTAAAAATAGCAGGGGTTCTCGGAATGTATTTTATGATAATGTAACAAAATGGCAAAATCCATGCCTGTAATTTTGTCGGGAAGTATAATATGAATCCAAAATGCGATTGTCAGTTTGTTTATTGTTTAAGAATTTTACGAAGGTCCACAGTAAGTGGGTAATTTATATTTCTTTGTGTTTTCTCTGTCAAGCTTAAACTTAATTTCAAAACTCAAATAGGGAACATATGTATGACGCCAAAAGTACGGTATTTTTCAAGTAAAATATCTAAAATCTTCCTATTCTAAAATAAAGAGGATCTGCTCATAATGCTCCGGGTGGCACGAAACTTAAAGGTGTGAGAGTAAAATTAATAAATTATTTCTTTGGTCATTGAGTAGTTAGAAGTGTCACTTGATTTATGGTTTCCGGTATGAGTAAATTAGATAATTAGAAAATAATAAAAAGTAGCCAAACAGCCACACGTTACCCGAGCAAAGCATGTAAGAATAATACTCACATAAAGTGCACGGAGCGACTAACTAATTGGTACCGAAAGACTACCTCAGAAATATCATAATTATTGTATTGTTTTGGAGAATTAAGGATCTAACGCCTAGAAGAGTTTTCATGGAATTTTGTCTCATGTATATCGATAACAGGCATCCCACAGTAAATACGTGAAATATTGTTATTACTTATCCATGTAATTAACCGTAAAGGTAACCATGTCTTATTAGTTCTTGTTTTGCAAACAGATGTCTTTAGCTTACGAGTCCTGAAATTATGTAAAAGGTAAAGTAGATCTGGTAGGATTGGTCGAGATTTTACTTCCGGTAAGTCTTATTACTTAAAGGGGATGAAAAACCATCCTCTACCTACCTCCAACGATGGTATATATGTTTATATTCTTCTCCGACCTTACTCGACTTAATCTCTCGATCGACGAAACCCTGCAATAATATGACGTAATTAGTACGCGAATGTCAATGGTTAAGAAAGTAATGTGTTAAATAAAGGAGTAATAAATAAAGGATTAATATTATCAAAACCCCAGTGGTTCATTCACACACTACAAAAATATTCTAATATTCAAGTTTTTGGTGAATGCGCCAGTCATAATACAACAATATTTTATATTCCATAAGTCAATACATAATCCATTGATAGTACCACCGACATGTTCCAGATATGTTCTTCTCTTATATTACGATTGGTTCCATCGTATAAGTAAATAAACGTATAGGGAGGCAATTATTTTTTCTCCTTGGAAATTTGATAGATATAATATAGTACCCACAGTTGTCGAAAGTCGCCGTAGAGACAAAAAATACTTCTATCCGGAATCTGAATGGGTGTTAAATTTTTGTATAGGTGTAATTTTTGGCAGCCATAATATAAAAATCGTTAGAGTCGTCGTTACGGGAAAACAATCAACCCTTAAACATTGAAGCGCGTTTTTCTGCATGAAAAATTAATTTTTGGAAATTCTGATTATGCCTATTGTAGAACATAAAAACAATACTAAACCCCATAGGAAATTTCTTATTCTTTCCATTAACTGGTAAACGTCAGCTCTCTTTTAGTTGTGCAACAACAGTACCGCTATTTTTCGGCAATAATCCATTGTCTTCTGTAACCAAGGACACCTGCTTCATTAAAACGATTAATAAAAAAAAATTATGACAAACTTAAAGAATGAAAAAATAGCGCACCCTTTACTCACCTGCATTATCTGTCACCGACATTTTTTTTAGAGAATTTTGACGCATCTGATGACGCAGACAGAATATACTATTACCAATTTATTATAATTTGAAGTTGTTTGATATTCATATATTTTGATATCTGTCTAGATTAGATCTACAGAACGCATTTGCCGACCTTGTATGACCTACACATAGTCTTGGAACGTCTAAACATATTGCATCTAAAGTATATTAGCAAAAACCAAATTACTCTCTGGTCAGAGGTAACAGACACACTGCCTAATTTATATTATATTGATCATATTATAGTGCTTGAAAAACTTACACATTAAAAATCTAGGATTCCCTTGTTTTCGTTGAAAGTTGTATTTACTTTCACTTTACACATTTATTACATTTGTTTATTTATTAATTATTAATTAGATTACGCCTTTGTATTAATATGTATCCAATTCTAAACCAAATTATCGGTAAAAATTTCGCATTTCCCGATTACGCCATGTAAATATTTATTTCGGCCGAGGATTATGACATTCTGTGCGTTTTTCATAATAAAATTCTACGGATAATATTAAAAACCACATCTCTATGCATTCGTTTCGCTTTTATCCATTAATTCATATTCCTTAAACAATTAGTAATGCTTGTCCAACAATTGTTCAATAATATCTAAACGCAAAGCTTTTAGTCATATGGATGTAATATTGGATAGAGATTGATTGATTTAGTCGCCCATATTGGTCACTTCTACCGAGGCGATATTACTCTCTCTACCCTTTTACATCAGCTGTTGAAGCAGGACAGCCTCGACATTCTCTGCTCTTCATAAAACTGTGGAATAGCGAGAGCGTCCTTGACAAGTTCCAATTCACTAACTGGTATTTATCAACGTAACATATTGCTCTCTCCACTAGGAAAGGAAGTGATAGCATGTGTGGCGTTCATTGCTAGATTTCATCGAGTCATAAAGTGAGGCAAGACAAATAGGATGCCCTAAAAATATCTTCTTGCGGAATAAGTGTGGGACGTTGATAATTTTGATATAAATATTAATTTGGGTATTATAGTATACTCATTAAAATTGAATTCGGGACATTCTAAAATTCTCCAAGATTTATAACGCTATGAGGCTGTCAAAAATATATGAATATGTACTGGTATTGCAAATACAGTTTAGTATTATTGACAATTAATTTGGACACTTTGTCTTACTTTTACAACTAGTTCTGAAAGTAAACGTATGATGGTACTTTGACGTACGTATGATGACTCTTTGGAAATTAAAGAGATTAATAAAAGATCATTCAAATACAAGTCCTCGATAAATAAATATAGTAGTATAGTTGTCAGAGACGTTTATTACATTGAAGTAAAATCGTTACTATTTTCACTTTTTACCAGAAATAATATATCCAGATGTCTATTTATCAGAAGAAGATTGAAAATCGAGAACCACACAAGACCTAGCGTCTCTACCAAATGATTTAGTAGATGATATTTCTATTATAAGATGACAAATTTAATGATACTGTTGCCTATTTTTAAGATTTAACTCTATTTAAGAAATTACTATAGACGATTTTTTAACACTAAATATTGGGGAATGGTTGTCAAGTTCTATAGTCGACGTTTACTTACAATTACTTAGTGCAAATAAGAGATTTAGATCAGATTTTTTCTACTGAACCAAGTAGTTTATTATTTTCAACGGAAAATTTAACTAATTACATAATACATAAAATTCATATTATCAAAGAAAATGTAGTATTCCCAATAGTAGAAAATAATGACCACTACGTACTAGCTGTTGTAAATATGAAAGACTCCAAGTTTATCTTATTAGATCCCACGGGAAATTCATTAGAAAAACAAAATATTTATTTAAATAAGTTTATGAAGATTTTAAGTATGTTCAGACATGGGTACAAACACAATTTGGGATAGGGGCAGAATGAAACCATGGAACATATTTATCAAACGGATATAATTGCAGGCCTTACATTATATATTTTCTTGAAAACTTGCCAATTATAATCTTCTAAAAAAACCCAAAAGACATGAATGTATACAGAAATTAGATTAAACGAAAAATTTTACAGTGTAGTACCGATATAAAAGAAAAGTTTTTGATATGCAACAGAAATGTAGCGGACAATAACTACCAATATGTTATGTGCGTCCGACTTATCCATACAAAATGTAATATTACTAATCAAGATAAAATAAATAATATAAATTCTTCAGAAAAATTTAAAAATAGATTATGTAGCTTATGCCGATTATACTAAATCCTACAACGAAACAAACAATATAATATGAGAAAAGTTAAACAGACTTTGATTTCCGTTTGAGTTCCAGTGGCTCATCCCATAAAATTCAATGCACGGTATTACATATGTTAACAAAATAATAAAGTTACTAACACACATGAAATCAGGTGAAAATAACCTAGAAATTACAACTAA